>JAWRVZ010000164.1:1215000-1247500 GCA_037043235.1 Rhodeus uyekii
TCTGTGTGTGTGTGTGTGTGTGTGAGTGAGTGTCTGTGTGTGCATGAGTTTCTCTCTGTGTGTGTGTGTGTATGAGTGAGTGTCTGTGTGTGCATGAGTTTCTCTCTGTGTGTGTGTGAGTGAGTGAGTGTCTGTGTGTGTATGAGTTTCTCTCTCTGTGTGTGTGTGTATGAGTGAGTGTCTGTGTGTGCATGAGTTTCTCTCTGTGTGTGTGTGTGTGAGTGAGTGAGTGTCTGTCTGTGTATGAGTGAGTGTCTGTGTGTGCATGAGTTTCTCTCTGTGTGTGTGTGAGTGAGTGAGTGTCTGTCTGTGTATGAGTTTCTCTCTGTGTGTGTGTGAGTGAGTGTCTGTGTGTGCATGAGTTTCTCTCTGTGTGTGTGTGAGTGAGTGAGTGTCTGTGTGTGCATGAGTTTCTCTCTGTGTGTGTGTGAGTGAGTGTCTGTGTGTGTATGAGTTTCTCTCTCTGTGTATGAGTGAGTGTCTGTGTGTGCATGAGTTTCTCTCTGTGTGTGTGTGAGTGAGTGAGTGTCTGTGTGTGCATGAGTTTCTCTCTGTGTGTGTGTGAGTGAGTGTCTGTGTGTGTATGAGTTTCTCTCTCTCTGTGTGTGTGTGTGAGTGAGTGAGTGTCTGTCTGTGTGTGTATGAGTGAGTGTCTGTGTGTGCATGAGTTTCTCTCTCTCTGTGTGTGTGTGTGAGTGAGTGTCTGTCTGTGTATGAGTGAGTGTCTGTGTGTGCATGAGTTTCTCTCTCTCTCTGTGTGTGTGTGTGTGAGTGAGTGTCTTTGTGATTTGTTGTGTTTCCCAGTCCATTTTAAACAGTATTGAGCGCGTCACCTGCCAGGGGATTGTACGCATAGAAGCGCATGCTGAAGTATCTCAAACACGGCAGCAGCTCCGTCTCCACTTGTCGTGTGGTTGCATTATACATGCCCTTCAGAAGAAAACACCCATCAAAACTCGCCTGTTAATGAAGTAACACTGGTAACCGCAGTAAGTATGAATCAATTTAAGATCTTTAATTTAATTACTAGTTGACTATTCCTCATATATTATAGACTGACACAAATCTATCCACTTACTTGATATACGGTAGGAAGCACCCAGTTATTGTGTTTGCAGATGGTGCAGATTTCTGCCACTTCCCATGATGCATAGTTTGATAAGCCCAGCTCCTTGAATTTGCCCTAAACATCAACAAACATGTCAAAGGGCAGTTTATGTGATGTTGAGTTGTCATTTTGACGGGTGAAACTAATCTAAGTAAGATAGCCATAAACTGTCAATAACTCCCATGATAGTCAGACATGTATCAAAGTACACAAAGTCTCGAGCCCTTCAGTTGTAAAAGCTCCTAACCTGCTTGTGGAGCTGATCGCAGGCCTCTAGTGTGGGTCCGATGGGGTTCTGGTGGTCCGGCGCGTGCAGATAAAACACATCCACACACTGTGTGTGCAGCCTCTTCAGAGACGTCTCCAGCTGATTCCGCACGCTTTCTGGTTTGAGTGTTTTTCCCTCCCAAGGGTTTGCTTTAGTCGCGATTCGAACTGATAAACAAGCATTCAACATGATTAAAAACATACACCCCTTTTAGACTTTAATGTCATCATACAGAAATAATAATCAAAGTCATGAGTGAAAATATATTTTCATATATTATTATTTTAAGTACCTTATTTTGTACCTTACCTTTCTTATTTATTGCTGTTTGACATGATGTTTAATATTTATATCTGAATTAAAATAATAATAAAGGTAAAATATAATAACAAATAATAAATTAAAATGCTAAATAATTAAATTATAATGAAACAACTAATCTATAATCAACTAATAAATTAAATAAATAATGATAAATAAATAAATAAATAATGATAATAAATAAAATAAATTAGAAATTCTAAATATTTGATTGTTAAAATAAACAATAAATTAAAAAACAATACTTAAGTATTCAATGCATAAGGAAAAAGTGTTTTGTTAAAATAACAACAACAACAAAAACCTGAGTATATTAGTCATTTATTTTGTCCTATGATACTTCTATTTCGGACTTGAATTAAAAAATGATTGAGAAATAAAATATTTCACATTTGGTGGTTTTCTCATTTCTCATTGCTCGTTATTATGTTCATAAAGTGCCCATGTTTAAACAATTTAAAAGGCTATTAAAGCACACACAAAAAGCAAAGTGAACTAAACAGCTGAATGCTATGCACAGTGTTTCCTGTGACTGTTCTTTTTCTTATAATTATACACATATGTACAACATGTTTGATTCTAAAACGTCTTTGATCTTACAAACAAACACGTGACGTGGCATGTGTGTCACGTGATGTACCTGATTTAGGAAGTTGCATGTCTCCTATGATGGTCTCTGCCTGTCCATCGTTGTACATGTATGCAGTGTCCAGCTCCTCGTGCCCGCGCTCTAGGAACACCTGCACCAGCTGCGCGCTCACGTGCGAGTCCGCGCGTCCGCCAAACGCCATGGTGCCCAGCAGAGTGACGGGGAGTCTGGACTGAGACATGTTGCGGTGTAAAGCTTGTTCTTGAATTGCACGGATTCCGTGGCGAACTCCACTCAGGTTTCTTATGGCAGCAAAGTTCATGATAGTAATTTCCTGTAGTGTGGATAAGCACTGCCAGGGCGAGGGACTGAGGGACCGAGGGGAAAGTGCCCGACCTGTGCGGAAACGAAAAGAGCAGTGCAGGGGAATTCATGCATGCATGCATGCGTGCCATTGGTCAACAAAAGGAGGTGGACATTTGAAAGTGCAAAGTTCAATTGCGTCACCCCTTTAGTCAAAATACGTGCTTTTACAAATATCACTCATTCTTTTATGTGAAAGTCCCATTTTAACCTGAAGATGTCAGCAGAATACTAAGAGTGAATGAACTTTTCCAACATTTTGGCTGAGCTTGATAAGATTGTGTAAGGAAAATTATATATTTTATAAGTGTTGTAAGTAACTTTTGCATTACCAATAGGTAGCATTATTTCATTTTAATGGTCCTGTTGTGCAGAAATTCTCAACTTTCATAAGATTCTCATCTTATGAAAGTTGAGAATTTCTGCACAACAGGATAAGATATACCTTTATTCGTCCCACAATGTGGAAATTTCTCTGTTAGAGCAGCAATAATACAATATAATCTAAATATAAATAATATACAGCATATACAAAAAATAAAGTATATCAAAGATTACAGAGTAGTGATTGCACTAAAACAAATTGCACATATTATTGCAGTGAAAAAATAGCAGCAGTGAGTATCATGGTGACTCGTTCACCTGGAGCAGCTCTGATTATAAAGTCTAACAGCAGCAGGGAGAAACGAGCGTCTATTTGATGAGCGTCTATGAATATTTTCAGCTATTCGCTGGATGCTCAGAGCTGAAACCGTTTCATAGTCATTCATTTTACTCACTCATGAACTGAAGGGTTAGAAGGAGTGAGAAATGTTCTGGAAAAACTCCCTAATAGATGTATCTATGATATTAGGAAACATTACGCATCTGTACATTTCAGGAATGTTAATGCTGTGAATTTACCACACTTTTAATCAATACTTTTAATCATTGCCACATAATATTCCTGGAGTGACGCGTCCACATGTCTTCAAGCGACCAGCAGATGTTTTCATAGTTGTGTTTTAGTGTGTAAATGATGGCAGAGGTGATGAACCCTGGTTGGCATTGACCCCTAGAGGAGCATCTGAGCTGCTAGGGAATGTTCTCCGGGTTCTCTTGCTCCAGATCCCCTGATCCCAGCGCTGACCTCTGGAACCTGCTGTGGCCCCGCGACCCCTTGACCCTCCGGTCCTGTCAAAGAATAACTTTGGATGTCACGTGGTGAAGCTTCTGTTTTAGTGTAAGATAAATATACATGGAAAGTGGCATCCAAAAAGTGTTCAATTAGTGAAAAACAATAGCAGCTATTATGCTGATAATATTACAAATATAGTGTTACAGTACATTATAACAGGCTTTCAAATGCTTGCAGTAGTCATGTTTTGTACTATAACTTTATTTGCAGGTTTAAGAAATCAAAAAAACGTGTTAAATATGCTCTCAGATGTATTTAATCCATCATATGTCCAATGCTGGGACGTTAGGAGGTTGGCTGTTTCTCACATTACAAAGCAACTCAGAAACCTGTCTAATAAAGCGTTTCCCTTTGAGTTAGGAGAAGTAACGAGCATCCTGAAGGTCTTTAGGTTGTTCCTCTCATAGGACGTCCCCTTCTCTGCGTGTCCTGAGGACATTTAAATCTCAGCTGGTGTGTGAGAGTCTTCTCCTGCTCTCCAGACTGCGGATGGAGTCGGTTTGATCATTTTAACGGCGCTTATTTAGTCTCTTGTGAGGATGGATATGCTAGTTTATTCCATAATCCTTCTAATTCACGGAATGAATGCAGCATCCCGTTCTGGAAAAGACCTGATGCCGCACATGTGAGTAACTGTTGCGCGCTTCCAGACTATTATTACTGTTTCATTTGGAATACCACTGCAAATAATGCATTCATATACTTGTTATATTTCACAAGCGTGTGTTATAACACTTCTACCTTATTCCATTTAAAAGAAAATTTCTATGAAACTGCAGACTCTCTTTGACGCGTAATAATGTGTCACATTTTACTCCAGTGTCAATCGAGCCAACAGGGAACGTTCTGCTAAGGTTCTATCAATGTTAGGAACAAACGTTCTTCCACTAATATAAATAGAACTTTCGTTTAAAGTCGTCTGGTCTTTTTTTACGTTCTACAATAACAAAAACGCAATTTATACATACGATCGTTTATGGAACGCTTATTTCCTAAAGCATTTCAAACGCACTACTAGTTTTAGAACGTTCAGAGAACATTCTAAAGTAATGTTTACAAAAATGGAATGTTCAGAAATAATGTTTTCTTAATGACAGAATTTTGTTTTTGTTGCCTATCAGTCAACATATTTTAAGATGACTCATGCCTAATGCCAAAAAATGCTGTCTGTGTAGGGAACTTATCATGTTGTGATGCACGTGATCATTTCAACTACAGCGTCCAGGTTTTTACTGTCAGTTTAGTGCATTTCTCTCCCTGTAATTGCGCATGCGTTAACATGAGTGATTAACAAAAAAGCTCACAGACAAAGCTCTTCTCTGTAACAACATCTAGCGCCGATAATTCCTCGCATGAAGAGAATCGCCTGGAGGTTCAGCTCGTGGAGATCAGACTATGTTTAAGGATATAGAGTGACTAATATATCAGTCTGGGAACTTAAGATGTAAATCATGTGTATCTTGTCATCTGTTTGTGCTGAGATGATTAAAATGATTTATTGACAGTTTCTTATTATTTTAATGATCACTATTGCTCAATTTGACATGGAGTGTCTAAGTAACTGACAGTCTAAGAACATGTTCGCCTGTCAAATTCATTACAGTTTAATGAAACTGCATGGAAGGACTATTTGAAATTCCAACTGAACCTGCAGGTAAGCTGGTGTGTGTGTGTGTGTGTGTGTTTTATCTTCAGGCCAAATGTGTGTGCTGATCAGGAGGTGAAGCTTGTGGCCCAGATGCAGCCGTGTGTCCAGGCCTTCACACGGATGGTTAAAGTCTGGAAACAAGGATGCCAGGGACAATCCTGGTGCATGGGCTACGAGAGGAGGTGGGACTTACTTTCATACACCAAAAACACTGATTGTGCAAACACCTCTATGTGAGCGTAAACGTAAATGTCTGTGAATGAACATAAATCATGTCTGACGTTTGCTATTTTTGTGGTATAGAGCATGCAAGTTTTCCACACACATGCATGCATACTCGGTTGCCGTATCCCACAATGCCATGTGCTCAACTCTGTGTTTCCATTTATAGTGTGATGAATGAACCAGAAGCTTCAACCACAATCTGCTTTTGGTTTTGCTGCAAAAAGTGATTTTATGTATTCAAAACCTGAATTGGAAATGGGAAATAAGCATTCTGACATTAATAAGCAAGCACATGGACTCTGTTTCAAATGTTTTTTTGTTGCACACTGTTTCACATACTGTGACAAATAGTATGTGGTGTAAACCACATGCTGTTCAATATGCATTTGTTCAAATCCTTTTCCCTTATTATGCAATATTATTGGTGATGCTGCCTTATAAAGCATGACTAACTGTGCTGCACACGGTTCACTTCTGAAGCATCTAAAGCGTGTTTTGTTCTCACGCTTTATCTTCGTTCTCTAATCAGAGTAAGGTGTAGTTACGCTCTTGACGAAAGCAGCAATTTGAAAGGCATCTCCAGAGGATCTCGCATACCTGCAAGATAGAAGGCAAACGCCTTGAACCTGGGCTTTGACAACCCGCTGTACCTCACACCGAATCGCTTTCCTCCGTATACTTAGCCAGTGAGAGACCCATGCCCTGCAATTAGGCACTATAAACAAAGCAGGACTCTAAACTACAGGGAGCGAGAAACCCTTGCAGAAAGGGTGGATGAGAGAGAAGCGTCTCTGATTACAGTGCTCATATGTTGGTGTTTTCACACATCGGAGCTCATCACAAGCATTAGTCATGACCTGATCTCTTATTCACTGACTAAATACAAAGACACAATGAAAGGCCTTTATTAGCTCACAGAGGGAACGCTGATAAACACTAAAAGTGGCTAATGACAGGCTAACAGATTGTCTACACTCATAAAGAATGTGTAAGGGTCTTAATCTTTACCTGTGTGCTCATTAAAAACCATGCATATTATTATTTTTCTTTTTTAAACAATGTACTGGTTTCTTTCATGGTGCATGTATTGTACTGTATATGTATTTTATCTGTTCCAGTTACATATGGCGTGCAATTTAAGATATGCATTGTGTTTAAATATGTGTATATATAGTGTATATTGACTTTTTGATCATTTAAAAAAAATATTCTTAAAGTGTGTTTTTACCATTCAATCAGTTTGTCTGATAGAAAGTCATTTTTACAGTAGGAGGTGTGTGTGTTAGACAATATAAAAGAGAAAAAGATGCTAAAAATGTCTTCTTTTCTCCTTTCTTACACAGAACGGCTTACTACACTGCATATAGACAGGTGTATCGACAGGAATACCAGACGGTTTACAAGTGCTGCTCAGGATGGTCGCAGCTCAACGGGGAGGCCGGATGCCTGTATCGTAAGTTTGCTTTAAATCTCAGGTGATATAAAATCACAGTATGTAGTTAAAAATGACATGTGCTAAGCTTGTTCCTGTAACCATCAATGACTCAAAGCTCATATTTTTGGTCGTAGTCGGTCATAGTGATTTAGAGTTTTAGACAGCAGGGAATTAATTTTACAGTTGTGTAAATGTGTCCAGATTATAGATGAGAGAATGCTTGAACATCGACATGAAGGTCTATTTATCTTTCTGCAAGTTTGTAGCTGTTAAACCACGAGAAGGAACTAGTCACACATTCCATTGTCCCGTTTTATAACTCTAACAAAAGCACCGTGGAATTGGGAAATTAGGGTCAAGATTTGCTCTAATCCTCTTGGCTGTGGATTCTGTATTGTTTTGTGGATTTAGGTAGAGTCAGTAATTATTATGGTGAAATTTGCCCAGAAATGTTCTCAAACTGCATGATTTGAGGTATTATCATGTAGTACAAATAATGAGATACAAATTACACACCTCATATTAATACTTAGGGTTGGAGGTTTGTTCAAACAATTGTAATAGTCTTTGTAAAAGCACTGATCTCATTTTGTCTGAATTTGTTTGACTTTCTAAAGCCAAAAGGCCCGGTCAGTAATTGGATTTCAGCAGCTCATCCCGTCCGCTGTCTGCTCTGGGTGGGGTCTCGCAATTTTCATTGTTCTGGTAACAAGAGAGCTGCTCTAATTGTTTGGCAGCGAGAGACTCTGGTTTGTCTTTTTTGTGCCTAAATGGACCAGATTGGAATCCTTTGATCGGGTTTTATAGGACTGCCGTTGTCTGCATACCCTGATGCCCTGATGACGAGTAGCATAAAGATGTGGACTCTTAAGGAGCTGAAGTTCTTCACGTAGGGGTAAAAACAAGTAAAAAATACCTTTGCATCTGTATACTGTTAGCGAACATTCAGAAAAGATGTTTAGATGAATATGCTAATATGCACCTTATTTTAGGCTAAAAATGTATACAATACAATGCATTTTAGGGGTTGGTCCTGGTCAAGAAGATCTTCTGAACTCCAAATTGAATATCATAATGGGAAAGAAATGCAATTTTGAATTGTTGTTTTACTGAAAGATGATACAACTTTTTCTGTTTGTCTTGATGTTTTGTCTTCATCTAACTCTACCTGCATTTTGGAGTTCCTCAGGGCTCCGTTTTGGGCCCCTGTTCTCGTAATAAACGCTTCCTCTGGGGTCTCTTCCAAATATGGGGTGCCATTTTGTTTTAATGCGGATGACACCTAAATCTACCCAGCCTTGAGGAGAAATGACAAAAGAGGCTTAAGGTCACTAGTTACGTGTGATTAGTTTGTCTGATATGAAGTCTTGGTTCTTTTTGAAATGTTTGCGTGTTACTGAGAGCAAAACGGAGGTCATTGTGTTTGGGGCTTCAGGCACCTCTGATTGTTTTCGTTTCTGGCCTCAGATTCGATACAGATAAATTCTGTAGTCTAATCCATTTTTTTCCAATTAAGATCGATATCGAATGGTTGTTTGCATGTTCAGTTCGTTCAATGCTTTTGCTGTCTAAAAGTCTAAAAGTCATTTGCAATGTTTTGTCGCCTTGATCATTATATCAAACCTCCTGACTAAGGTCTATTGGATTGCTGTTCTCTTTTGGATCGCGAATGAAGCACGACTCTAGTGGTTTTTCAGGGTCACATTCAGTCAAAGCAGTTTCTTGTGCCTGAAACCCCCTGAACCAAATCCTTCTCTAAAATCAAGTTAACGTCCGCTGATGGTTTTCATGCCGGACTCGTGGCGGCTCGAGTGGTCTCATGCCAGAATGACTGACAGTTGCATAACAGTTTATCCCGCAAGTTGTGATTTTCTCCGGGGTCTCATTTCTAGAGCCGACGCAATCCTGAAAGACCCCTTTGTCTTCCCGAGAAGGTGAAACTACTCATTATACCTGCAAGATTTAGGCCTCGTCCCCAATCCAGCTTCGGTTTGTTTTGAAACGCGCTCAGCATGCATTCCTGTACACCGCTTAACGTCTTTTCCTCTTCTGCGGTGGTATCTGTTGTCTTTAAACTGCACGCTTGGCTTTTATCTCTGCAACTTGAGACCTGGAAGCACTTTACGAAATGGGACAAACTAATCACTCCTTTTTCTGAGCTACTGAACATGGACAAAACATGAGTTGATGCTCACACCAGAAATCCCGGCGTCTGACTGGCACACGTACAGAGCCTCTGTCTTTAAGTGTGATTCACTGGCCAGATGGGATGGCTGTTAGATTTGTAGTGGCAGTAAAGTGTGTGGCATTCTGGGTGTTTTTGAGGAGTTGAAAGGTCGTCTCCGAGGTGTTGCCGTCATTCTGTGATCTGTTTGACAAAAGGAAGCGCGGAGGGATGGCTTTTCGTCACTTAAATGCTAATTAGTCTAATGTATCGGTTAAGGTTGTCTAATTTTACTCAATCATCTAATCAGCATTTTGAAGGTCTCAAAGATATTTCCAGTACTTTGGCTATAGTGACAAGCTGGCTATGATTTTCACAATTTTATTTACAGAAACTAAGTTATTTATATTATATTATAAGTAATATTTGCATATTTATAGAAATATTATAAAATTATATTTAGGACACTATTTATTAAAGAAATAAGTGGTAACACTTTACAAGTTTTCATTAGTTCACTGCTTTAATGCTAAGAACGAAGAAATACTTCTACGGCGTTTCTTTATCTTAGTTTTGAATGAATGTTCTTCAGTTGTAATTAACAATTAATTTACAGAGACTTCAAGTGGGAAATATTTATATAAATATTAGCAAGCATATTTATGTTAATATATATGTGAAATATGTAAATAAAATAATTATAAATACTTTTTATTACCAATACATTTTTCTAGTTGTTTGTTTTAATTGTTAATAAGCAGTAAATTAGGAGTTTATTGAGGCAAAAGTCATTGTTAATAGTGAATATTATAGTGAAATAAGTTGTTTTATTTATTTTGAAGTTTAATTTTTTATTTATTTTAAACTTTCTTTTGTTTAGTTGGCAGGGCAACTTTTTAAATTTAATTAAACATTTTTTAGTTAACAATTCTGTATTTATTTTTCTTGTGGCTCTGGATATTTTTTAGAATATATATTATAATTTTTATAATTTAATTTAATTTAATTTTTTTAGTTAACAACTCTGTATGTGTTTTTCATGTGGCTCTGGATATTTTTATTAAATTAAATTAGGGAAATATTTATATAAATATTAGCAAGCATATTTATGTTGATATATAAGTGAAATATGTAAATAAAATAATTATAAATACTTATTATTACCATCACATTTTCTAGTTGTTCGTTTTAAGCAGTTTTTTACTCAATAAAATATTATAGGGCTTGACATAACTAGAAAAAATAATATATTTATATAAACTTCCTTAACTTTTGATGGATTTATTCATTTCTAGGACTTTTTGAGACCTTTAAAATTCCTTGATATCCAGGTTTTCTAAGGCTGTGAAAACCCTGGTTCTTAAATAAAAATAGCTGTTGGTAAGGGAACAAATTAAAATAAATTTGCTTTCTTTTTCTGCTGATTTAGCTTATTAAAGCATTTTTTTCAGGGTTGGTGTAGGAAATCAGGACCCAAATGCAGAGACACAGGGGATACTCTCTCTCGTCTCGTGGTTTAACGGACACTTCTACTCATGAGCTTCCTGTAATGAAACTACCGGCAATCCGATGTTTGGCATTTAACATTGTGGTGACCCATCACAGAACCGAAAAGAGTTTATGTTGAAAAGTAAACAAAAATGCTTTTAACCTAAAACAATTAAAATGTACTAACATGACCGTGAACTGTAGACACAACAGTGTGCAAAATGATTAACCTGACTTTGGCAGAGTCGGAAAATTAACTATTTAGTACAACGTAAACAGCAGCAAACACATGCTTTACGATATTTATAGTTTGAGTGTCTGGTTTCCAAATGTCCGTTGAATTTTGATGGTTTGATGATGTTGGGAGCTGATAATTCACTGCATAAAATAAACTGTGGTCAGCATACAAACCGTATTGTTTATTCTTGTTGCAAATGAGCATGTATTTAAAGTAGTCTGGTTAGTTTTGTGCTTGTCAAGAATGAGGGCATGTCACGCAACCTGTCAGTGTCAACTTCTACCAAGTGATAATGAATTTGCATCAAAATACTGTATTGTTTGATTGGATGCATGACCTTTGCCTTCAACAACAAGATGGGTATAATTTCTCCTCTCCTCTCCCTATCCAAAGTATGCACAATAATGGATAGTTGCATTTTATTATTCGCATCTTGCATTTTTTTCCCTCCCTGACCTGATTGTCCGCAACCCACCAGATGAAACGTCTTTGAAAAGGCTTTTTGCCTCACTTTGCAGAACTGGAACTCATAAAACAACACATCAAGGCTGTTTAGAGAATTGCTTTGGTTTAATTTGGGAAGCAGGAGGACAAAGAAATTCTGTTTCCCATTCTAGTCTGAGTATCTGCAAAACTTAATCTTGAAGCCATTTACGATTGAGGTCTTTTGGGGTACGCTAACCCTGTTTACGTCTTTGTTTCTCAAGTACGCCAATTGACTCAATGACTTTTGATTCTTTATTTGCAGAAGTGGCCTTGGTGCTTGACGCGTGCTTCATGAGACTTCCTTCCACTTTAACAAAACGTGCACTTGAAAATCTTCTTTTATTGAAGAAGCAAAAGTCAACAGTTCGAACAGGAATGTTGGGAGCAGAAAGTGACCAGTTATTAGTAGAGGATTTGAAACAGAAATGACCACCAGGGTAATAGCGGCAATAAGGAGTGATTGGAAGCACGTCTTTGTTGCGAATGTCCTGAATGAGGACCAGGAATGTGCGTAACTAATGTCCTGGGTGGTCTGTCCTCATGATCAACAATGCCTGTTGTTACAAAGACAGTTAATTGTCAATTCCAGAGGTAGAAATGCCGTTTAATGACCTGTCCATTCAGATCTGCTGATGTTTGGAAAGGGAATGTGTCTTTGAATTAGCGTAGTTAAGGTGAGTGAAGCTCAGCCATGTCTGTCCATGTGGATTTCAAGGTGTTTATGAAGAATTATTTGCTTTGATTCAATAAAACACTTTCACAATATTTAGTTTGTAACTTTTCTTTATTTTTAATGTTGATAATTGATGACAATATGCTATATAGGTGGTGTCATTTCACATGTGTAATTCAGTGTTATTATTATATACTATTATAATTTTATTAACATTATTTAATTTTGTAATTTTGGTTAGTTTTTTAACTTTCTGTGTAGCTTTGATTTTTATTTTTTATTTTTTTTTATTTCAGTTTTAGTAGTAGTTTTGGTAACACTTTATTCTAGGGTCCAATATTCACTTTTATCTAGGTTCTTATTAGCTTGCATATCTTTAGCATATTGGCTGTTTATTAGAACTTATAAAGCACATATTAATGTCTTATTCTAAATCCCTTATTCCACCCCATAATCAAACTTAAACAATACAACAACTACCTTACTAACTATTATTAAGTAGTAAATTAGGAGTTTATTGAGGCAAAAGTCATTGTTAATAGTGAATAAGTGTTCCCCATACTAAAGTGATATTCTAGTTGTTTTATTTGTTTTTAAGTTAATTTTTTTATTTTAAACTTTATTTTGTTTATTTGGCAAGGCAACATTTGTAATTTAATTTAATTTAATTTAATTTAATTTAATTTAATTTAATTTAATTTAATTTAATTTAATTTAATTTAATTTAATTTAATTTAATTTAATTTAATTTAATTTAATTTAATTAAAAAAAATTTTTTTATTTAACTTTTTAATTGAATTAAAAATATTTTTAGTTAACAATAACAACACTAATGTGGGTTTGAAACTGTCCCTGATAGTAAATCAAAGATTTTCAGAAATCTGGCAGATATGATGTTCTCTTTGTATTTGGTATTATGATTATGATCTCAGTTTCGTACGCTTCAGGTGTGTGTTTTCTTCAGGTGTTAACAGGTTAATAGTAAAGCAGACACACTGGATGAAACGGCATGTTTGAATGTCATGTGGGAAGACATCTGACCGCCATCTCTTTCTCTCTGTCTCTTTCAGCCGTTTGCAGTTATGGCGTGTGCTTTAACGGAGGTCACTGTAGAGAAGGTTCTGCTCATCTCTGTGACTGTCCGGCCGGCTTCAATGGTCCGAGCTGCCAGTACGGTGAGTCCAAAACAACTGAAAAGTTACTACGATTTGTTTCTTAATCGCTTTTCGATTCCTATGAAGATTTGAGAAAAAATTAAATAGGGTGATGTGATATTAAAGTGGTAATTCACCGCGGGCACAATGAGCTTTATGAGAGAGCGCCAGGTTTTACTGAAAGATGATACAACTTTTTCTGTTTGTCTTGATGTTTTGTCTTCATCTAACTCTACCCTGCATTTTGGAGTTCCTCAGGGCTCCAACTGAGAGAAAAGGTTCTACAGATGAAACTTATAAATAGAATTGATTAATAGAATTGAGATTAATAGAATTGATGCCAAATAAATAGATGATTAAGATGACATATATTCTTTATGTATTTTTCATGTGGCTCTGGATATTTTTTATAACAACAAAGAATGAGAAGTTAAAGCCAATGAGATACAAACATGAGGAAAAATACATTTTCGGTCAGCAGCACCTATTGTGCAGGCATGGATTAACTCAATTGTTTCGCATTCAGTGTGAAAACTCTGTTCGTCAGCGATTCGCTTAGCTTTATCTCAGTGTGAAAGGAAAATATAAACAAAATATTTGATTTGTTTTAGAAAATATGAAGTGTAGTTATAATGATTTTATAGCATTTCCTTCTAAAGAGATGTTTTTTCTTGGGCTGTTTTGTATTGAAAGCCAAGAATTTTATCTGTACCGGGCAGTTGTAGCCAGTGAGAGAGGATGCTAATAATGGAGGATGTTGT
This sequence comes from Rhodeus uyekii, assembly GCA_037043235.1. Classification (NCBI taxonomy): domain Eukaryota; kingdom Metazoa; phylum Chordata; class Actinopteri; order Cypriniformes; family Acheilognathidae; genus Rhodeus; species Rhodeus uyekii. Next base: position 1,229,100 of record JAWRVZ010000164.1, read on the forward strand.
TTTTTGGTGATAATCTACACACGACAGGAAATTCTTCGCAAATCTTGCCCTACTTTTTCAGTTGCTGTGGTCTCCGCTTTGTCCCGTGGAGTGATAACAGACGCTGCTTTTGCACCAAGATCAAGAGTAACCCGAGAGCCGCTTGACTCTTAAAGTGTTGCAGACAGATTTAATTAATTACGCATCTTTCAGCAACATTGTGAGCGTCTAAGATGTTGCAGCTTGCATGTTGCATGTTGAACTAGAGTCAAGTAGCATGACCTGATGGCTTTCATCTGCTGTTTTCTGTTTCATTTTGCTTCATCTAGTCATATCTTCAAGACAGAGACTCAGATGTGCACAGCTGGGAACCATCGGTCATTTATTCTGGACAGTTCCTTATGCGTGTCGTTAAGAGTGATGCTGATTGATTCGGTTGGCACGCTCAAACGCATATGAACACACTAACAGCCACAATCTATTACTGGAAAGTGTAATGGAGACTGCAGCCTGGTTTACCCCATATATCTTCTATAATACCAGGCTGGCACTGGAAAACAAAGACAATCAGAAAGACAATATGGGTCAATCTCACGAAACCTGTCAAGAACATGTTCTAGTCACATTTCACCACAAATTCAAAAGAGTAATTTATGTTTTGAAAGGATGAAGGAAGCATTTCCTCCAGTTCTACTGATTGTTGTGTGTAGCTGTTCAGAGTACTGGTTCATCACTGACTGCTAGAAGAATCAGCTGAAGTCATTTTTATAGATTAAGAATATAATCATAAAGTGTTTAACCATTGGAAATGGCATGCAAGTTTAATTATTTATAAATATATGTTATTGTATTAAAATCATCTATTGCATAATATTTTTAAACAATATCTTTCATGCATTATTATGCTTTTTATTCACTTTCATTAATGGATATTTATTTTATGTTTTGTATTATTAATAATAATAATAATAATAATAATGTATGAAAGATATGTTATTGTATAAAATTATACAACCTTATTTATTATATAATATTTATTATACTTTTCTTTCCATTCATTATTATTATTTATTATTCACATATTTAATGCATGCATGCATGCATATTTATTTATTTAACCATTTATTTATGATATTGTTGCATTAACAATAACAATTACTTTTTATTGCTAAACAATATCTTGCATGCATTATTATTCATAATGAAATAATACTGTAATATTATATAATACTACATACACATACAGATAGTATTATTATTGTTATGTTTTATTATTATTAAAACAACAGAATACCCAACATCACTTTAAAAAGCTGCATATCCAAACTGATACATTGGTATCATTATACATTTATCTGTTGTACCTTAAGTCATGCTTAAAGTGTCAGGACAACATAGAGCGTAAACATCTGTACTAGCATCTGAGAAGCCATTGAATCCTGCTTTGAGTTCCTCACTGTATCTGTGCAAATGCCACAGTAAGAATAAATGTTTGCGGCCCATTAGTCTTGTGGATGAAAGCATAGGAAAATCATTCTCTGACACAGATGTCAGTTAAAGTCAGTTATTGTTTGATGATTCAATCCATTGACAGCGACCCATGATGAATCTGATGAAGCAGGTGATGATGTTTGACGTGTTGTGGTTTCAGCACATAATGAATTTCAGCTGCAAGAACAAATGTGACATGCCGTGGAGAATCTCTACCTCTGTTTTGAGATTCACAGTCTCCTGTGGCGAGAATCGCTGTATTCTCTGTTTCACCTGTCATCACCAGCTTTTGAAAGCTCTTCAAGCTCTCAAAGACCTGTTAATCTGAGTTAAAGACCTGATGTGAAGCTAAAGTTCAGTAGCTTTGAAAAGAGAGCAATACAACACAATTAATCTCGTTTTAAAGCTGCTGAACTTGGCAGAGGCAAAGGTGACTAATCAAAACATGTCAAAATGATTTTAGGTGGTTAGAGAATTTTTTTGCATATGGAAAACATGCAGTTTCTGTAAGGCTAGAATGGATAATCGGACAGCTCGAAAACTGCATGTGCAGATAAATCTCAAATTTCAGGAAAATCAGATAGACATCAATGCACACAATTTTGTCACGGTCACATGTTTGTTATATTCCTGTCAAGGTCTGAAAGGCACTGAAAGGTCTCTTTCATTGTGGAATAATCGTGTCTCTTTCTTTTGATAAAAACAATGAATTTTGGGCCGTGCGCTCATGTCTTGGCAGTCAACTGCTCAGTCAAGCTTAGAGACTTCTCATAGTGTTCTTCTGTTGTGACTGGACATGAATATCAAACCTTTTGGACATGAATTCTTGATTAAATGCCAGATGTGTGCAAAATCGTAACATACTGTGTGTGTGTGTATGTATACGTGTATCATATATAATATGATATCATTATCTATCCATGTCTAAAATGATAGATATAAGTTATTAGATATAGTTATTATATCTATCATTTTATTTAAAATAATATTTATTAGATGATTAATTTAATTCAAGTAAAATATTTAAATTTCATAAATTATAATTAACATTACTACATACAATTATTAGATGATTAATTACAATATCATTATTATAGTATATATACTAATAATATATCATTAACAATATGTACTAATTATTTATATTTATAATTCATAATCTTTTTAAAAAAAAAGATGATTTAAGTAAATTTCAAGTAAAATATTTAAAAATCATTAAATAAATACAAGTAACATTACTTTGGATAAAAGCATCTGCCAAATACATAAATGTAAAAATGTAAAAACAATTTTTTATTTATTATTTAAATCATTATTATTTTTAATAATATGACAATTAAATACCCAACATATTCCTTATAAGAAGCTGCACATCCAAACATTATGAGAAGCATCATGATGCTCAGTACCATTATTCAGCTTGTGTATTTATATGATTAATTTAATTAATTTATACCCATGTAAATATATAAATAAATGCATAAGAATGATTTATATTAAATAACGCTCTAATTTCCCTGTGTGTGTGTGTAGAGGGTCTCTTGAGAAGGCTCTGTCCGCTGCAGGTGTTGAGCTGGTATGAGAGGGTGGGTTGATGCTAATGGAGGGGGACGTCTAGAGCTATTCGTGTCAGTTTTATAGCAGGTCATAAAGTCATCACATGGACATCTGACAAAAAAAAGAGACCTTGAGCTGTTAATACAGACCCGTCAGTGGCCTTTCAACCTCTGCTGGATAGAGTTGAACTTGGCGTGAGCTAACATTGACCCCAGTAGAGACCTCACTTTTAGGCCAAATCTTAACGTTTCTTTCTTGAATAAGTCGATCTCAGAATGACATGTGGGTAACAAGTGCCAGATTTTGAGTTGGTAAACTCTTGTGTTCATCAAGGCTACATTTACTTGATTGAAAATACAGTAATATTGTGAAATATTATTACTATTTAAAATAACTGTTTTCTGTCCTGCATATATTTTCACATGGAATTTATTCCTGTGATGCAAAGCTGTATTTTTAGTCTCCAGCGTCACATGATCGCTCAGAAATCAGTCTAAATGCGCTGATTTGCTGTTCAAGAGACATTTCTGGTTATTATCATCACAGTTGGAGACAGTTGTGCTCTTGATGATTTAGCTGGATATGTAGACTGAAAACAGCAAGCTTCGGAACAGAATGTTATATTAGTGCGGCTAGAATTGCAAGGGTTTCTACAGTCATGGAAAACATGGAAATAAAACTCTCGTGTTGATTTAATGACACAGGTCTGGATGTTGAATCCACTGAAAGAACAGATTGGATGAGGGTTTTTTGTCCTACTATCTCATGACTCCTATGACAATTAGATCAGTTTTTAGACTAAAATAAATGAGATTTTCCTGAGTTTATGGAATTTCTGAGTTGGTAATTTTCTAATTTCCTTAATTCCACAGTGTACATGGAGAGATATGTGTCATGTCTCAGGTTTTAGTTCTGATCAGAGAAGACTTCTCTAAGCTGCGGCGTCCTCTAGTTGGCTTGCGTTTCCTGATGGAATCCAAACTTTGGCTGTCGAAAAAAGAAACAAGCTACTTGCTTATGGAGACTGGATTGACCGGATTAGACAAGGAAACCCCAGGGACTCAGTGGAAAGGCTTTTATCAAGAGTTTAGCACATAGTACAGACAGGAAAAAATGCAGGAATGATAAATATTCTTAAGTAGTTTCTCAGAATGCAACGGTGACGACAGCTTGTTTGTGGAAATGAAGCTGAACCGTTAGAGAAGAGAGGTGGACTTGGAGGAGTCCGTCGGTTATCTGAGGTTATGAACGCAAGCAGGGGTTGGATTTACAGAGGCGAAGGTTTATGAATGATAAAGACGGCATATGTATCATGTTATGATGCTGCAAACACAAAGGAATCATGTTTCTGTCCATTGCATGCTTTTCATTTTAATTTATTTTATGCGTATTCATGAAGGATTTGTATGGATATCAAAGCACTAAAGCTATAAAGAAACGTGAAATAAAATAAATAAAACTGTAAACTTATAGCTTTATTCAGCTGATTTTAAATAGAAAAAATATAGACATTTAGCCTTAAAAAACGAATAAAAATAACAAAAACACAAAATTTGAAAATACAAAAATAAAAAGTAGCATAAAATATTAATAAAATGTCAATTATACTAAAACAACACTTATTCATGGATTTTAAAAATATTTTTGGACTGACAGCTCAGATTAAATTTGAGATGAAATTGTGACACTGGTAAAACGTTCATCACATGAAATGGTAGACAGTATTATTGTGTTTGTTTGTATACAGCCAATCATATCTTTAAGTTGTTTAATAGTTTGATATGAGTGAGGTTTTTAAAGACTCACATATCTGGGTAAATTTTCTTAAGTAAATTACTTTTAATGTTTAGTTTATGAACGTTTCATGAATGAAGCCTGTTGACTCACTGAATCTTTTTTTGAATCAGTTCGTTTGCAACATCCAAATGAACTGAATCAAAAAAATGAACTCGACTCACCAAAGCATCTAATTAGAGCGAAGCTGCATGCACAGTACAAATCTGTAGTTAAGTTCGTAGTTTTACTACTTTAAGTTACTTACTCTCCGGATCTGCTCACTAATATTCTGTAGGAATGACGAGTTTGGCCTCTCTGACCCGACTCCTGTAACAACATGTTACTGTTCAGCTTTACGGTTCACAGCCGTTGATTTGTATGCTTCATTTATCAGCCCGTCTGAAGGCTATTAAAGTGGACTTAAATTATATCTATAATCCAAGTGAATTGCTCAGCTAATTTCTCCTTTCACATCATGTGTGATGAGCTTAATTTAAGTTGGTTTAATGGGCCATTAGCTCGAGGACACCGGGGCAAACACCTTTGTGCTTTTCTCCAGCTTAAAATGTCCTCAGGCACGTCCTGCTGTTCTGGAATGTAAAACACCCCGGTGAAGTTGTACATCTGTGGTCGCAGGACTTTGTACGCCACGATAAAGTAAAGCAATTAAAGTTTAGAGGTCCGGTTTCTCTATTTGCATCCCAGCGGAGGTCCGGACAATACATTTTTGGAACAGTTATACATTTCCATTGGGACAGCCGTAGTACATTTGTAAAAGAAAAAGTTCCACAACACTCAAAATATTCATCAAAGATGAGAATCTTGGGCCTCGACTGCCAAAGGAGATTTTTTTACCAATATTTGTCAAATATTTTAGTATTTTTTAAATGTTTTAGACACCTATGTTTATGGCATATAGAAAGCCTTGGGACGGAGAAACTGGGGGTGCAGGTTTACCTCTTAAGAAAAACACAGACCATTTTTATATTTTGCACAATGTAATAAACTAAAAACAAACAACATAATAATCAATGCTGTCGTCATGAGGACAAAGCAGAGTTAAGTACCATCTCTTAATCATTTTCCAAATGATAAATTATATGAAATGCTCTTAATATGTTGATAAATAATGCTAAATGCATGGAAAGTAAACTAACCGCCACGCTCTAACTCTTCACAAACCTGGTTTAAACGTTCAGAGTCTAATAAAAGTTATTGTATTTGCTGCATTCTCGTTTTCTGCAGCGTTTTAGCAAAAGTATCTATTTTGCTGCTCACTGTGTTTCTGCTGCTGTTGTAAAACAAAAACCTGCGTCATCTGCAGCTCTAAAGTGGTGCTTTCTGTCTTGAGAGAGAGAAGCAATGCACTTGGAACGGAAAGGGTTTGAATGAACCACGTTCGACTCTAGATAAAAAATATGAAAGGCTGTACCGCTCCTTTGTTTTGACGTGTTGCTCACTTTAACCTGTAGAAACTGTAAATGTTATGCCCTGAGGTCCGGATGAAGCCAAGCCGGGGTCTGAAACTGGACTGCACTCGGCCGTTTGAATACCACTGATGTAGAGGTTTTCAGAGACTCAACGAAGATTCGAAGTTTACACGTATCAGTCAGTCTGTTTAAATCCTTAGCTGTCAGTTTGGATACGCTTGCCCACGTTGAGTGAAATAATTTCAAGTGCATTTGAATTGGTTTTGGTTGTTATAGTTATAGTTTACTGAACAAATCTGCTAAACCTCACCTTGACCTGATCCTAGTTTCCAGGGCTGCATGAGAAGCTCTGTAGTAACTCATCCACACGGCTTTACCATAATTGAGCTGCAGTTTATCCACGGTCACCTGTCTGTTTTACAACACTCATATCTGTAAAACATGTGTTTAACGCTTCACATGTTCCATCTGCATCCATTTCATCATGATTCGGCTGATGGATCTGTGAAATAAGGCTTTTCTGTAGCTCAACCAGTAGAGCATTGGTGCTTGCAACATCAAGGTCATGGGTTCGATTCCCAGGGAAAGCAAGAACTGATTAGAATGTCAATGTATTTCTTGATTGCAATGCAAGTCGCTTTTGATAAATGCATAAATGTAAAAGTAAATATCACTCTAAAGTAGTTGGCGAAAAAAAACAGCAATCTGAAAATATTTGCCTTTTAGGAAATCTGCTTTACATTTTGATGTTTGTCATTGTCGTCTTGAGAGTTTGTCAGAAACGTTCACCTGCAGTCACACTTTTTCCGCATCTGTTTGAGCTGCCTTTTCTGGAGATCTGGGAGCGTTTGAACGCTTTCGGCACGTGTAATGCAATGATGTCACACTGCAGAATTCCTATGGAAAATACACTTTTAAGCGGACTGACTCATTGGCATTCCCGTTGCATTTGCCACATTGTGTTGCAAGGAATGAATACGTTATTAAAAAGTCTGGTTCGTGTGCAGAGATGAACAGATCGCCCTGATACGCCTTAAAACCTCTGCCTCAGGGTTCTCACAGTCTGTCATTATTAGTCTCCCTCCTCCACTTTTTTATTCTCATTGTTAAACGAATAGTTCACTCTTAAAATAAAAATTCTTTAAAAATTATGTAACTTTAACCCCACAATTTTTTTTTATCACATTAAGGGTGAATCTCATGAAACCTGTCAAGTTCAGGTCTTATTTCACACCAAAATCTAAATCTACATAGGAAAAGTAAATTATTAAAGACAATTAAAAACTGTTTTTTGTGTGTCAGAATTCTGATAACTAATGCAATTAATGTTTAAAAAGAGTTTATAAGTGTTAGAAATGTGGAAAAATAATATTGAAAATAATTTCAACTTAGCAACTTTGATAGTTACAGTAAATCGTTCTATTACAATGATAATATATTGAGAATCATTATTGTATTTACTGTTTCTGTCTGTTTACCAGTTCAATAATTTGTCCCCGATCGTTTCATCACACACTTTGCCTTTTCTTGTAGCAGCTTTGTTTTTTTGTTTTTATAGAAAAACATCAAAGAGGACCTATAAAGGGCATTTTTCAAAGTCTTGATGTTGTTTTTTTGTCCCGACTAGAGCAGGTTTTCCTGCTTGAATGTTGACTATTTTCCCCATATTCTCCATTGTTGCTCCTCTCTTCCCAGTCTGTCAGAAACGCTCTGTTTAGTTCCTGTCTCTATGAAGCCCCTCCTTCTGAAAAGCACACTGCGCTCTGATTGGTCTGCTTGACCGGAGTGTTGTGATTGGTCAGGCACTTCTAGCGCGTTTGGGAAATCCCCCTCCCCTTCCCATAACAGAAAGTTTCAATATTAATAACTCAAACATGCTCCGCCCCTTTATTTAGCGAATGCCTCAGGTGGGAATTATTTAAATAAGGAATATTGTGATGTTTTCATTCCTGAAGAAAACGGAGGCGTTTCAGGAGTTCAGAAACACTGACACTGATATGGAGAGGGACTTTGTAACTTTGCCCTTTCTTAATTCTCAAACTGCCATGTTACACACTAAAGAAAGGTGAACTTGTAAAAAAAGCATAATAGTTTGTCTTTAAAATAACTTAGAAATGGCAGCTCATGGTATAGTGTGACTCTCTCATTACTGCCTCTGGATAAACCCACAATCCCTGTTTCCTCTCTGAACTCTTCCTGTTTGTTTCCTTATTTTGCTGCCAGGAGAGAAATACAGCCTGGGTATTTAAAGTTTCCTGGTGCTGAAAACCTCCAGTCACAATGAGTTTTCTTAATCGTGTCTGGAGTTTAATCGTTAATCTTTCCTAATTGATATGAAATTCCAGAACTGCGTTTGACCTGATGAAAGATCCAGCATGGCCACTAAATGAAGACTTGAAGATGACGGCATTTTGTGAAACAGAATAAGAGCGTCACCTCAGTCTTTACTACTCTGACAGACAGAGAGCGCATTCATTCTGTAATGCATGACAACAAAAACAACATTTATGCAAACGGTTTTTATATTATATATTTTTTTTCTAAATATATATTTTTTTCTTTTAAGAATTTTTTTTTCTTCTATAAATATAGTGATATATGCAGGTATATTTGGTAAGTTTAAGCAATGTGGTATTTTAGTGCTATCGATGTAAATAAAGGTAATGAGCGTAATTTCTCAGATTAAACACAAAATGTCTTTTACCAATAATTGTACCTATCGGAGAAGAGCTTCCAGAACCTAAGAGAGTACAATTTTGTGCTACGCACAAAAGCTTCTCCTGAAACAAAACCATTCCCACTTTGTCTGTTCTTTATCAATCACAACTTGTAAGTATGTCGCATTATTTGTAGTTATGTTTTCTATTAACATAAGTGTTGTTGCTCTCCTACTAGCCAACATGTAGTGTTTACTGTAGCTTTTGTAATGCCGTTCATCGCCCCTTAGGAAAATGAACCATGGTTTTGTGATTGATTAATGTTTGTTTTACCATAGTTCTCCGACAAGTATCACGCTTAAATGGTATAGCTTTGTATCTAACATGTATAAGAAAATTACAAAAAACACACAGCACTCTGAAACGTCCCTGCTTACATTTACATTTATGCATATGCATTGACTCTTTTATCCAAAGCGACTCACATTGCCTTCAAGGAACACATTGAATCAGGTCTTGTTTTCCCTGGGATTGAACCCATGACCTTGGTGTTGCAAGCACCAATGCTGTTGGGTGCTGTCCCTTTAAGGACGCTAATTCTGTTGCCATGGTGATCAACGCAAAACAAAACAAACCACTGAGAGAAAGCAATGTTCTCATGTTAAAACCTCGCTAGACTTTTACTTCAATTACAGTTAAAAATTACAATTTAAACTTTATATTCCCAGCGTGGTGAGTAATTAACATGTTATTTGAGTAAATTGACAGTTTCTGATGTGATACTGTATATAGATCGCTATTTGAAATTAGCGCCTAAACGTCTAATGTTATACACTTGTTTTTTATGTTTTTGTAGCTATTTTACTGTGTTTTATGTTGCTTGTTGAAATGTTTATGCAGTATATGCTACATTTATTTGATAAACAAAGCTTAGTATGCGTTTGTGACGCAGAGAATGTTTGATGATGTAAATCATACTAATTGTAGATTGTTTTTTGTTTTTACAGTTTGACCACACACATATGCACATATATACACACACACACCAACAAATACTCAACAAAATCTAACTACAACAACGACCATATGTGTATATTGTGAGTTCTGCACAAAAGGAATAAAGGACAAAAATCAAAATCCAACTTAATGTTATCATTTCCTGGGTAACAAATGCTCTACTGATTGAGCTACGGAAAGCTGAAATCCGTTCTGCACGATCCTCTTGTTTGTTAACATTCTTAAGTCTGAATCAGGCATGAATTGGTTTGCCATTGATGGCATTATTAATATTTACATCTGAGTACTAGAGCTTGTGGTTATAATATTTCCTGAACACGGTGCCAATCACAACTCACTGGGCCAGCTAACCAATCATATCGCATAATCGTATTTCTGGGAACTGGGGAGAGAGATGCTGTAATAAAGTAAAATATGTGAAAATATGTTTTTTTTAAACAAGCAAGCATGAAAGCATATTCAAGTACACACACTAAAAACAAAATGAAGCCTTCGTAAAAGGGAATAATAGTCCCCTTTACTGTCTGATCACAGTTTCTATGCTTTGTGAGACATGACATGTGATGTTTTATGTGTGTTTGAGCAGTGTATATCAGCAGACCGTGTGTCGTGATGACTGTACCCTCCAGGCAGCGCTGACATGTTGAGATGTGATCAAAGTGTGTTACCTACACACTCATGCAATGACCTTGATCTGCACCTGCTTTCCCGAGTAAAGTCAAAGCCATTAGCTATGTTTCCATCCCAAGGTGCAAATTTAACTTCTACTCAAAATTGGAAAATAGCATAAAACATTTGCAAATAAAGCAGCGCTTCCATCCAGTCGGCCGAAGAGACAAAAAGTTGATGCATAGGAGAAGCACTGTATATAATAATGACGGTATATATAATATATAATTCCTCCGAGCGCATAGACGAAACGCAGTAAACGTGGGCATGTTAACTTGTTTCAGGGGCAGATATCTGCTGTTTAGGAATGCAGTCGTGTAAGACTGTTCTGGAAGGAAATTATACCGAACCGTATTGACGACAGACAGTCTGAACAAGATCAGACCGTTGGTCGGTCCAGTTATGCTGTCCCATCTCAAACTCACATATGTTTTGATGTTCAGTGAGGAATATTTTTGGTAAATGTGTTTTCATTATAATTTGTTGTCTTATTGATTTTTTTTTAATACATTTTAAAAAATCTAACTCAGTTTAGGGCATACTTTTTTATGCATATTTTTTAAATTTATGCTTGTATTTCCATCCAGCTTTTTTATTTTTATCTTTTATCTAAAATAGGTATATAAAAATATAAATTATATAAAAATAGGATGAAAACATAGCTATTGAGCACATTTTTAAATTAAATTATATATATATATATATATATATAATGTCAAGCATTAAAATCTAATTAATTACACCTGCCGATTAATTAATCTGATCAATCGCAAATTAATTGATTAATTGCACATCAAATTTCCCCCAAAAGATCATTTGATGTCTTTATAGTTTCATTATTAAAGGAGAAAAGTGTCAAATAGACATTACAAAAATTAGCTATAGAAATTCTTTTTTTGATTTGATTCAACATGTAATTTATTACACAAACTTTTAGGCTTTAATGTGTGAGTGTGAGTAAATGATGACAGAATTTTCATTTTTGAAAACTATACCAGTATAATGGTATTTTTATTGAAATGGACAAATTAAATAATTAATTAATTAAAAATGTAATAATTTATTTGTATTTTTATGAAGCTATACTCCAAATAACTGCTATTAGGTGGCGATAAATGACTTAATTGAGTAAGTCATTCAATTCCTTCGATCATCTGATTAATTCAGGAATGACGTAAACGGCTTATGAATCATTGGTTCACTCGACTGATTCGCCCTAATTCGTAAATTAAACCGCTGTGTGATGCTCGGAGACTCACAACATTTATTGCCAATATCTTCGTTGGCAAAATTGAGCAAAAGTTACGACCAAAATATTAACATCTCATTGATTGAACTGTTGTATAAAATCAGTCACGTTCGGCTCATTCTAACTGTATTCTACAGACTCCATCACCTAGTGGTCAGTTGCTCTGTGTTGGTCACCAATCAATAGCATGAAATGTAAGATGACATATGAAGGTCTGGGGCGGGGCGGGTGCTTTAATAATTTGAACACGTTATTTTTTCCCCATAACTCATTAAACTAGTCAACCCTAGTATATACTAGCAAAGTGACTTTGCACATTCCCCTAGTCAAAGTTAACTCACATGATCCACATAACAGCTCATGCAGAAATCCTCAGATCCCTGCAGGCTCCAACACAACATTCCCGAGTCCGTCAGGCCCAAACAGGTATCCCTCAGATACAGAGCGCAGGTTAAAGATCAGCCCTGCGGGGTTTGGGAAACATATTTTGTCTCTTGTTAACACCAGGAGCTTTGTAAACCAGACTGGATTGAGAGCAAACGAAAGCAAATCTTTTGTCTGGATGTCTGTGTGTTTCTGAGCTGCTTTGGAAAGACATCAACCCAGAGACAATTAGAGACCCTGAGAAAGAAGTACGTGTGGCTTAGTCTTTTCAAACCGTCCTCGGTCCAGATCTGCTCAGCTGTTAAGTCTCTCACATATGCGGAGGGCATCCAACTGAGATGATGCCGTCGGGAAATTGTGTGTGTACATACACTTCTGAGTTGACCACACACTTCACGTAAAAACACACTCGCATCAATGCACAAAGCCAGATCCAAACGGGTTGACAGGGGTCGGAGGTCATCTAATTAAGCTTGAAAAATGTCAAAGCATCATTAACAGAACTGACACAAATTCCGAGTGTCATAATAAGAGTCCTTAACCAAAAAACAAAAAGGGTATTGTAAAGGGTATATTTGGTCTTCTTCAAAAATCATTAAGCAACAATAAGGAGTGTTTAGACCCGTAAAACATCATGTTGAAAACGTTTCAGAGGTTTAAACACTTATAGTTGCTCAAGTGTGTCCAAAAAGGAGATTTTATGTCAAATTTCTGTCCTCAAAGTGTCTGTTCACTCTCGTCAACACAAACCTTGGGAAGAAGTATTGTGTAAAAACAAAACACAGCTGTTCCCAAAGACAGATATGTGAGGAATTTTTATGTTTTTTGTCTAGATGAAGTCATTGCAGGAAAGGTTTTGTGATTTTGAGAGTTTATAGAGTAATCGCTCAGAGATAGTATTTGTATAATCTGTCATTCTTTGTATGGATGGATGACAAACTCTGCCAAGTTTCTTTTGCCAAGGGCACGATGATAAATATTAATATTGGAATGAAATATTGTTCTGGAATCTTTTTTTCTTAAATTTCCTTTGGAGAAACAAAAATATACACAAATGAGACGGTTGCTGACATACAGTAAGAGTTTAGAGTTATGAAATGAATGTGGAAAGCAGCATTTTGATGAGAAATGTTTGCGATCTCTGTCTTCTGTTTGCAGACATTGATATCTTGGTAAATTTGAGCACAGTTTGAGATTTTATAGAGATTTCTTCGGAAACTTATCAGTGGGGGTATTTTTCCTTAGAAGAATGATCTGAGAAGCATAATATGTAAGAAAAAGTATATACATTTTGCTCTTCATATAATCTTGTTGTCTTTATCATTATTTTTTTATTTTTTTAAATTTGTATTTCTTTTTATTTTATTCTTACTAATTTAAATTATTTTTCTATTAGTTTAGTATTTTTATTTATTTATATTCTTTAATTTTATTTATTTATTTATTGTTTTTAATAAATTAATGTTATTATTCTATTAATTCATTTTTATTGAATTTATTATTATTTAGCTATTAATTTATTTAGATATTAATTTATTATTTTACTTATTCTTATTTATTAATATTTATTTATTTATTTTTTCAATTTTTCAATTTATTTATTTATTCTTTTATTTATTTATTTATTCTTTTATTTATTTATTTATTCTTTTATTTATTTGGTCATTTAGTTTTGTATTTGTTTTTGTATTCATTCATTTTATTTATTTATTATGTTTCCTTTCTATAGTAACATCTCATTTCCCCCCACAGCCTGTTAAAGCAAATTTGCTGAAAAAAGCTTTTAATTAAAGCATCATAAAGTATATAATTGTTAGTTCTACATACACGGCTGCCTGTCAGATGTTAGTCATGCATGCGTGTGTGTGTGTGTGTGTGTGTGTGTGTGTATGTGTCACATCAAGACCAGAAATATCTTTTATACAAGTACACAGACATGAAAACTTGGCCAACGCAGATTCTGTGTGCTTGTACCACAAATCAAATGACACTATCAACTGTAGATTCATTTACACAGCCACATGCATTTCAGTCTCAGCAGAGCAGCTGCAGATGTTTGAGGATAAACACAAATGATTGGCTGTAAAAGCCTCTGATACAGATTCACAGCAGGAGTCGAGCTTCATGTGGTCGAGAGAACAGAGATGCTCTGGTTTATTCGCTCTCTGCTTTGAATAAATGCTGTGGTCGGCATTGCTGGAGGCCCGTCTGCTCCGATCGGTTATAGTCGGTGAGTTATGCTTTGATATCTGGATATGTTTTGTTGCCGTTATCAGAAGCAGCTGAATCAAAAGTAATTCATGCACGGGGAACTCAATTATTTTGATTGCATTGGAGTCAGAGACATTGGGTCATCTTTGCAATCTGCTCTACAGGTGAAGATAATAGCTGTATACCGTCCCATAACTCATGTTCGAAATTCCTTGCATGGTTTTAAAATCTGCGGTTGAACTGCACAGTTCAGTTGCATGCAGTGTTTATATCATTTTGACTTTCTTTGTCTAAAGAGATCCATCTTAAAATGAGCATTAGATAAGTGAGACTCCCACTCATTCATGCATGTGAACAGATGTGCTAGATTGTTTTGTTTGGAGTGGTTGGATATGACAGTGCTAGTTGTTTCGGATTATGTGTGGCTGTAGTATTTCAGATGTCTCGCACTGTAACCCTCAAGCTTGTTTTAAGTGCACTATGTAGTCAGCAGGGGGCAGTGTGTCCTCTCCGGTGCACAGTAGCTGATGGATGAGGTGTGTGATTTTTATTCTTACCTCTGTTTATTCATCAGTTTGTCAGTGTGAGAAATAAATCAGGATATAATAGGATAGAATACATTTACGCTGGTTTTAATGGAATTTATATGCATGTATATATGACATTTGTGCAGGTTTTTCATCCAAAAACCAGAAAACGTGACCAAAAGGAGTCCAATTGGCAACACTGCTCTGCACTGTGATATAAACAAAATGCTGTTGGCTAGTTTTAAAAAGGGGTGGAGCTGTTCGACATGCCACGCCCTCACTTCCTGTTTCAGTGGAAATTGTGCCAAAACATTGAATAATGCTGTGCGTTTCAAGACACTTCAGTGGGGCTTTACGTGTTACTTTACTAAGTGATTGGAATTATGGTTCCTGTGGCTTTAAAGGAACTATGATTGAAAATGCGTTTATTTGACCAAAAATACAGAAAAAACTGTAATGTTGTGAAATATTATTACAATTAAAATAACTGTTGAAAAACGGTAAATAACTGTAATTAAAAAAGCTGTAAAAAATATTTCTTCCTGGATTCTTTGCTGAATAGAAAGTTCAGAAGTTCATTAATTTGAAATAGTAATCCTTTTAAGACATTATAAATGCTGTTTACTGTCTTTTTGTTAAATTTAAACAAGCAATATTATGCCATTTTTCAAAAGTCTTGATGTTGTTTTTAAGATAAACTAGAACAGGTTTTCCTGCTTGGTTGTTGATTATTTTCCCCATATTCTCATCTCTTCCCAGTCTGTCAGAAACGCTCTGTTTAGTTCCTGTCTCTATGAAGCCCCTCCTTCTGAAAGCACACTGTGCTCTGATTGGTCGAGAGCTTCCTGTGTGTTTGGGAAATGTCCCGCCCCTTTCCATAACCACCAGTTTCAACACACGACTCACTCACTCAAGCCCCGCCCCTTTATTCTGTGCATGAATTATGATAATGAGGAATATTGTGAGTGTTTGTTCCCGGAAGAAACTCACGACTCAATGGAGGTGTTTCAGTTCAGAAACACTGACACTGATAGAGAGAAGAACTGCAGCTAGAGGGACAGTTTATTGCTTAAACAGGATCATTATACACTAAAGAAAATTAAAAATGGAAGAAAGCATAATAGAATCTCTTTAATGCATCCTTGCTGAATAAAAGTATTAATATCTGTATAAAAAATGGACTCTAAACTTTAAAACAGTATTTGAACAATAATTCAAAGTAATACAGAACGCAAATTAAATACAATGAAAATAAATTATTCAGCAGTTAAGTATAAGAAATCAATTGAGATTGCAGAGCTTTCTATTGCTGAATCATTGCTTACCGATTACCTGTAAATGCTTTAAACAATGGAAGACGGTCCTGCCATTCCAGAAATGATTTCATATCTTTGGCAATTTCCCCGATGAGTGTGATTATGCTGTCGGTGACCCTAGAGATGCTAACGGGACGGTTTTCTCTGGCTCCGTCTGACTCGTGGGATCCGACAGCTGCGGTACGCACAACTTCACGAGAGGAAGTCACACAATGCATCTCTGGAATGCAAACACACACAAATCTCTCAAAGAATCACAGAGTTCGACACATGAAAGGCTCTGAATGATTGCTGGTGGTCTGATGGAATGTCAAAAATAAATGTTTGTCCTTTTGCATGAGTTAAACATTTTTGAAAACACAGATATAGACTTTTGGCATAGAGTTAGCGCCTCTGACAGGTGGTTTGTGTGCGTTAGATTCACGTAGATCTGAACATATGGCAAAGACCAGAGGTTAAACAGATTTTCTCAAGCAGTGAATGTTACAGGCTGTAAGACATATATCATGTGTTATGCGTGCGTATCTGCACATCTGTGTGTGTTCAGGATAATAGATTTATAACTTACAGAACCAGAAACATTCCGCAAGAATTCTTTTCCTGCTGAGATTGCAAATGTTTAAAGAAATAGTTCAAATGAAATTAAAATTGTCACTGTTTACTCTTTGAGCTTGGCTTCAATGCAAGTCTGTTTTCTTTTTTATCGCACTATAGCTGTGAAACATGAACATAAAGATTATTGATGTGTGCTTCTCGTGTTCGGATTACTGAGAGTCAGCTGGCTGTTGTTTGTGGTTTGTGTTGTTGATCTCAGAGATCATTGAACCACTGCATCATCCAGACAGTTTTCTGACAAATCGACAAATCGAATTGTGCAAAACTGAGAATAAAATTGAAACATCACTTTGTCTCAACACAAACAGCATTTGAAAGTTATGCTCTAGAAGAACGGAAGGATGAAATTTAATTTCTAAGATAAAATCGTGTCTTCTACACTAACAATGGTTCAGTCATTGAATGCTGATTTCATCAGAATGAGTGTTTATCTTTACCAGACGACCTGAACGAGATTTCAGATGTTATCATCACTCTCAGCGATTAGAGATTACATTGCTTTTGTTGTCAGTAAGACATTTCTCTCGTGTTGCTCAATAAGCTCAGAAAGCAATCTTATTAAGCACATGTCATGTGTACTTTGGTCATTTTACATAATTCAAGTATTTAAGAAAATGCATGAGAAAAAAACATCAGACATATTTAGTTTAGTTACTAATAGAATAAATGCACAAAATGAGGATAAAAAAATGCAACGAAAATGCAAAACGTGAGAATTCACAAGTTTGAAATTTTATTTAAAATAATTTGTTTAATGGTAGAATTCCTGGTGAAAAACTACATTACCCATGATGCTGTGCAAAAAAGTAAAAACCACTCAGAGAGTCGAAACCAATAACAAGTATCAAGATCAAATCGATCTTTCTACACTCAATATAGCTAAATGTTTTATATATATATATATATATATAAATATGGGTAGTTGTGTATATTTCTCCATCATTGTTACTTCCATTATGCTGTTCAAAAGTGAATGTAGTTTTTTGTTCATTCACAGTCCTTTTGACCAATTTTCCAAAACTTATTTACTTCAAATCAAAGTTTGTAGGGTTTGGTTTATGGTTTATAAAAATCTAATAAAGACTTTTCAACAAATCCCTTTGAGAATGGGACGCTATTATTGGCAGAAATAGTGTTACCATGGACGTTTTGATATATGAAAGTTGTCAGTCATATGATTATGCTTCTAAATGAACTGTTTTTGCATTTTAGTTTCAGTTTTTTGGCATTATTAGATCATTTTCGGTGTATGTTACACAGTGCTCCTAATACTTGCCAGAGTTCATTATGTGGACGTGACCTCTGACCCATCAGACCCCACGTGTCCCTGCAGGTGTGTGGCCTAAAGCAGGAAGAAAACGTCAGGGTGTCTCTTTCAGGTCCTTGACCTGCGGGTTGGCTTCAGGTCATGAAAGGGGTCATGACCTCTCAGCGAAAGAATGTAATTTGTAGAAAGACGGTTCTTGTCACAGGCATTAGGACCCACTCAGATCACAGGGTGGCGCCCCCTGCTGGCCTCACGA
>JAWRVZ010000164.1:1262500-1305000 GCA_037043235.1 Rhodeus uyekii
CATCCATCTATCCATCCATCCATCCATCCATCCATCTATCTATCTGTCCATCCATCCATCTATCCATCCATCTATCCATCTATCTATCTATCCATCCATCCATCTGAAATGAGGTTAAATGATTTCAGATTTGTCATGTTTTTATGAATTAATTTCATTGACTTGTTTTTTAATGTTTTTTAAAGATTTCACTAAGATGTTACCATGTGGAAAAACATTTTAATTGAACTGAAATAATATATTTTACAACATAGTCGTCTAAAGACTAAATGTCTTTAAATGTCTTTTGTTTGAATCTGGGACTGATAAATTCATGCTGACACTGAAACAAAGTAAAAGACAGAGAGAATGAAAGACTGATAATCAGAGGACGGAAGCGGCGAATATGATCACAGAATACGTTGTTTCTGGCACAGATCTGTCCACTGTTTCTGTGCTGATAGAGATTGATTATAATTCCTACTTGACGTTTAAAGTGATTCTCAATGAGTTCCTTCATGTTTTAGTTGGTTCAGTCACTGATGTTGTTTGAATCTGGGACTGATAAATTCATGCTGACACTGAAACATTGAACGAAGAGTCTTCTTTATTATGACTCCATCTGTCTGTCTGTCTGCGTGTTTTAGCCGTCCACTCCTGCAGCGTCGGGAACGGCGGCTGCGAGCATTTCTGCGTCCAGCAGACGGCGGGTCATGTCCAGTGCCGCTGTCGACCCGAATACAGACTCGATGCGGACCGCAAACACTGCAAACGTGAGTCTGAACGCACTTTCCCACGAGCATTCCCCATTTCTGACCTTGAAGACACATTTACGCTTATGCTGTTCTGTTAATATAGAATCTGTCACAAAAACAGAATAAGATGTGTATTCCTTTAAAACGCATTTACTTGTCATGTTCAAAACCCAGGTTTATGTTTTTCCTGTGGAAAACAACAGTAGAAGTTACAGTTTTCATGCATCTCTTTCCATATGACAAGAATATAGTGACTAGGCTCCAAAATGGATGAAGACACCCTATATTTTTGGGATGCCATGCTATAGCTTTTAATGACCAGAATGTGAGTTGTTACTCACTGAAAATACTCCAAGTTTAACATCATTAATAGACTTAGGTGCAGTTTGCACTTAAAAACAAAGTCTTCATATGACTTCAGGAGAAGCACAAAAGTGCTTTGACATTCTGCATGAAGAGCGTAAGCCTTGTATCAGTATATATGATGATTTTGATTTGATAAATGCTTTTTTTAAATCTCCACACACAGATATGAGTGTGTTCTCCTTTAAGAGCTTGATTGACAGTAAGGCTAAAGCTTTTGTTAAACACCATTGCAAATTTCCATTCCCAGATGCATGAAAATAATGATAGGTGTCTTAATGACAGATAATCAGTATAACCGTGCCATTTAAAACATTATTTTTACTGTTTTATTATTCAAATGTATTTGAAGCCCAGCGCTTTTATCCTTTGAAGTTCCCAAAGAATCACAAGAACTGCTCAAGGTGATTTAGTGAAAATATGATTTTGGTCTTTGGGAGGAAGTTGCCCTTTGATTGGCTGGATGACGTAATATCCCAAACTGGTGTCTTCAGCACGGACGCTCTCTTTATGTCTCCTTCTCACTCCGTCTCCGAGGTCGTCTCGAGTTGAACACTGATGAAGGATCATGATTGCAGAATAATTTCTGCCATTCTGTTTCTGTAACAGTGTAATTGTTGGCTGCGGACAGATGGTTTGGAAGGACAGACTGGGTTAGGCAGGAGGAGGATGTCAAATCTTGCAAAACGTCACATTTCACCTCAAAAAATTAATTATCATTTTGTATGACAATTAAAGAAAGTCACATTTTCTTCTCATATTCTCACTAAAATCATTCTTTATTTAAATCTGCATAAATGAAAGGGCAGTGCAACAAATAAGTCCTTCTGCCATGATATATATATATATATATATATATATATATATATATATATATATATACTGTTACAGCAATGTGCTTAATTGTCTTTAAAATAATGGCACAATGGAAATATTTGTATGTATATATATATAATATAATTTTTAAGGATAGACACCACAAAACAAAACCACTGGCCAATTTTGACTTTGACAACCCTAACTTTACAATATTTGGCTTTACATAACATGTAGTTTCAGACTCGTGGAACGTCAAAGTATTTTATGTATTTGCTTCATTTCAATTACAATAAATATCTTTAAAGCCCTTTATCTCCCACACTAAGCAGTTCCTGAGGATTTTTACAGAGAGGTTTGTTCATAAAACATTCATCTTAAACAACATTTTATTTCTAATAACCTGGTGAAAAAAGAGATCTGAAATCTCTAATATGTCAACAAAAAAAAACAAGAATTTTGAACCAGTGTGGAATGTATACAAATGAAAAAAATTACATATTTAATTAGCTAATACCTCATTTGTATATGTAAACAAAACATTTCATAAAACGAGTAATAAAAAAAGTATGTGATTCTTAATATAATCAATCAATTGGGGAAGTATGGTGAAAGTAACTTTTTTATTTTAGTTATCATTATTTGTACCTATGGTGTCGTCTCAATTTGTTTAGATTTTGGGATTTGCATTGCATTCAAGAAACACATTGACATTCTAATGCTTTCCTGGGAATCAAACCCATGACCTTGATGTTGCAAGCGCGACTCTCTATGGGTTGAGCATCGGGAAAGATGTAAACGTTTTCAACGGGTTCTGTGCGATTCACCCACTTACACCCAGCTTCCTAATAACTGAATAGCTGGTAATATCTGAGACACGATCTGCTCTGTCGTCAGTGGAGAGTCCGTGTGCGGAGCGGAACGGCGGCTGTTCTCAGGCGTGCCGCAGGGATGGAGATCAGGCTCGCTGTGAATGCCACCCAGGTTACCAGCTGGCTGAAGATGCCAAGACCTGTGAAGGTGACTTATATAAAGTGTAGATTGAAGTTTGTGTCACATGCTAATAGAACTGACAGAAGAAATTACACACTGTTGTGCTGGTCAGATTTATGTCTTCATCTCCCAGTGAAGTGTGTGCTTGTGTTTTCTCTGCATCAGATGTTGATGAGTGCCAGACGGGCCGGGCGGACTGTGCCCACGGCTGCCGAAACACCAGAGGATCTTTCACATGTGTGTGTCCGGCTGAATTTGAGTTGGGTGTGGATGGCAAGCAGTGCTATCGTGAGTGTGATCCGAGAAAACACACATCTCTCACATGTGTGCTAAAAATAGGAAAAGCCCATTTGTTTCTCTCTGCAGCCTCTTTCAGATGCAGTTGATGCTCTTTAACGAATAGAATAGAATAGAATAGAAAGGAATGGAATGGCTTGAAAATGCATAGAGAATAGAATGGGTTTGGAATATACATAATAGGATAGAATAGTACAGAATAGCATAGAATAGATATAAAATACAGTGGAATAGAATGAGTATGAATTATATAATGTTCCTACAGGCAATTGTATATTTACATATTTACTGTATATATGTAAATATACGAATGTAAATTTGAAGTAGGACAGAAAAAATAAATATACTGCATTATGCATTTAGAATACGGTGGCTATGAAGTGCATATGGCCTATATTTGTATTTTTCTCAATATACATGCTAATTATTTTATATAATTTATGTGTATATATATATATACATAATTTACTAGCTAATTAATTTATATATATGCTAGATATAGAGGCTTTTAAACACATCTGTCTGAATTTATGTCTGTTATTCTCTCTTAGGTATCGAGATGGAGATCATAAATAGCTGTGATCATAATAACGGTGGTTGCTCTCATCACTGCGAACATTCAACCGACGGACCCGTGTGCAGTTGTAACCAAGGTTACCAGCTGGACGATGACCACAAGACCTGCATCGGTACAGGAAGCTAGATATGGCCATTTCCTGTTGTGCACATGCATGTAATCGTGTAAAGGTAAAGGTGTGTGTTCTGTCTGTCAGATATAAACGAGTGTACGGATGGCAGCTCGTGTTGTGAGCATGACTGCACAAACTATCCTGGAGGTTATGAGTGTTACTGTACGGCCGGATATCGCCTGAACGCTGATGGATGCCGCTGTGACGGTACGGTAAATGTCCAGTGATTTCAATATGCATGTATGCATACAATACAAGTACAACTTTACCGTGAGCGCCTAACATGACACACACGCACATATATAAAAATAAATATAATAATAATAATAAAAAAATAATACTTCCTCTTAATCCCTCTATTCTTCAGGGTCAAATTGGAAGTCTGCTAAATGAATAAATGTAAATGTGCAAGTAGTGCTTAAAGTGTGTAAGTATCAGAGATCGTCTGCTCACAGATATAGACGAGTGTTTGGCTGCCGGCAGAGCATGTGATCACGCATGTCAGAACAGCGCCGGCACCTTCCAGTGTTCCTGCAGACGCGGCTATCGCCTCCATGAAGACAGACGCTCCTGCATATGTGAGTTTTCAGCATGTCCTTTTCACAATTTCAAATATGTTTCCAATAATGAACTGTGAGCTAATTGAAGTAACCTAAAGCAAGGAAACCGGCTTACACAAGAGAGATTCATCAAAGTGGAAATATTCTCTCTGCTAGAATCATTTCAAAGAAGAAAGGCCTCAGCGATCTAACTTAAGAGTTTGTTTATATAATATAATGTATGTGTTTATATATATACATATATATAAATAATTACTATTATTATATGTACATATTATTATATTATATGTGTGTGTGTGTATTAAATTAAATGTAAATTTTATATATATATATATATATATAATTACTATTATTATATGTACATATTACTATATTATATGTGTGTGTGTATTAAATTAATGTAAATTATATATATAATATATTATATATATATAATTACTATTATTATATGTACATATTATTATATTATATGTGTGTATTAAATTAAATATAAATTATATATATATATATATATATATATATGTGTGTGTGTGTGTGTGTGTGTGTGTGTGTGTGTATATATATACACACACTAACGTACACTAAACACAAACGTTTATGTTAGTTTATGATATTACCGGTAATCACTATTAATCGATTTTACAGCCCTTATATATTATATTATATTATATTATTATTTGTGGGGCAGCTAAATCAAGCTATTCAACATTTTATTATAATTAATTAAATGATGCGATCAATTAATTGAATTAGTCGCAAATCAATTTTAAACGTTCATTTAAAGTCATTATTGTGTTAGATGAGAAAAGCATTGATTAGACATTACAAAAGTAGCTTTAGAAAGAAATATTTTGATTCAATATAGAATTTACTACACGGAAACTTTTAAGTCTATAGTGTGGCCATAACATTTTTTTTTTTTCATCAGAAGCTGCATCTGAAGTGGTATTATTATGATATATTTATGGTATATTTTTCTTCAGATCAGAGCTGACATGAATTTGAATGAATGAATACGAATGAAAAATGAAATGATATTCTAAATATGAAACTAGAACCGGTAGCAGGTCCCCGTCTTAACGAGTGAGTCGTTCAGTAATTCATTTATTCGATTCGTTCAAGCGGCTGAATCATTTATAAGTGAATCACTGAATCATGGCTCACATTCAGTCATGAGATGCACAACACTTCTGCTTGTTGTCATTGACGAAATTGAGCACAAAAAGACAATATGACAATATTGTGTTTAACATTTTACAATAGTTTATGACAGATACAATTAACATCTTAAACTATTGTATAAAATCAATATAACATTTACAATCGTGCAGATATTTAAAAAAACATCAACAACTCTTTCTCTTGTGATATTCCTGAACTATATCATATGACAAAAACTCATACAAGAGCTTTTATGTCCTCATATCTTGCATTTTAATTGCATTTCAATAGACTTTTTCCCTCCATCATGTTCATAACTAAACTGCACTCAACGGAAGATGACGCACAGATCCGGCTTTCTAACGTCTCTTCTATAGTGTGTATTTGATTAAAAGGTTTGGCTGTTTTAACTTGATTTAACATTTTGTGAAGTTACAGCTTTTTGCAGTGATTTGAAGGTTGATCAAGTCTATGATGAAATCTTTATTTCTGGATATATGATAAATGCTTGACATAGTATTGACAAATAGATGACATAGTTTTTCACCCAAATTACGAATATTTTGCAATGTGACACTATGAATGTGTGTTTGTGTGTCAGCGCTGGAAGAGTCGGTGGAGGCGTTGAGCAGCGGTCAGTCGGCGCAGAAACCCCGACCTCAGCTCACCATCCTGCAGGACTATGAGCAGATCCTGGAGCGATACGACGACTACGAGGATGACACTGAAGAGCTGCGCGCTGAGAGCACCATAACGGAGAAATTCTGTGAGAAACATCGTCATTCTGTTCTGTGCCGTTGCTGTTACTGTGGATAATAATGCTCATTCTAAATGCAATAATACTGTTTAATGCAAAACCTTGTGCGCAGTGTGTCTGAACGGCTCGTTCGGCTTGGACTGCAGTCTGTCATGTGAGGACTGTGCTAATGGAGGACTGTGCAACAAACAGAGAAACGGCTGTGACTGTCCTGACGGATGGACGGGAATCCTTTGCAATGAGAGTGAGTTTCTCCCAAAGAGCCTTAACACTTAACACAACTACAGTAATACCTTGAGATACGAGCGTACCGACATACGAGCAAACCTTCGAGCATTTTTGCTTTGAGATATGAGTAAATATTTGAGATACGAGCAGCTTACAGACGCCGACGGTCGCAGCAGCTCAAGCTCCTCATTTATGGGTAATTGCATATGATCTCCACTAGAGGCAGCTTGGTTTTACAGCGGGAGGTTACCGGGGGCGACGAGTGATTCACGAGTATTAAGCTGGGAGCAGCACGAGTTATGAGTGTTTAATAATAATAAATATGAGCTTCTGAGGCGATCCAATACACAACACTAAACTTCCGTATTGTGTTTGTGTTATCTACGTTATCTCTCCTCCTCCTCCACCTCGTGTGTGTGTGTGTGTGTGTGTGCTCCGCAGCGTGTCCTGAGGGCTGGTTTGGCAGGAACTGCTCGTTGATCTGTCGGTGTAAGAACGGCGGTGTGTGTGATCCGGTCGCTGGGAGCTGCCGCTGTCCACCAGGGGTCAGTGGAGAGCTGTGTCAGGACGGTCAGTTCACATCAATATATATATTCAATATTGTGTCATGATTATAGAGTTTATTGATGCACTCAATTCAGGTTGTCCTAAGGGCCTCTATGGGAAGTTCTGTAATAAGAAGTGTAACTGTGCTAATAATGGACGCTGTCATCGCACTTATGGAGCGTGTCTGTGTGACCCGGGACTGTACGGACGCTTCTGCCACCTATGTGAGTCGGAATTTACTACACTTTGCTTTAAAAACGATGCTTTGTGGAGTAATTAAAACAGGGTCTGATTGCAGTGGTTGATCATTTATGATGTGCTAGGCTTTAAATGGCTTAGGTTTATAATAACTTGTGCTCTTTGCTTCTTCTGTTCAAACAGCGTGTCCTAAGTGGATGTTCGGTCCAGGCTGTTCTGAAGAGTGTCGGTGTGTCCAGCAGAACACTGTCGAGTGCAACCGTCGGCACGGGGTCTGCGTCTGCAAGCCCGGGTATCAGAGCGACAGCTGCAAAGACGGTCCGTTTGATGAGTTATTGATGCAGGATTGCATTGAAATGCTTTAATGAAATACTAGGAAAATAGCTAGAAAATATCCAAATAAAATAGTTTATATATATATATATATATATATATATATATATATATTTTTTTTTTTTTTTTTTATTATTGTTATTATTATTTTAATTATTTACGTGTTTATTTGTATTGAAATGCTTTAAAAAATACCAGAAAAATAACTAGAAAATATGCGAATACGAATAAAATAAAGTTATTTATATGTATATATATATATATATATAATATATATATATATATATTTGTTTATTTATTTGTATTAAAATGCTTTAAAGAAATATTGATACGAGGAGAAGAACTGTAAAACATGCAATCCAAAAGTAAAATAAAGTAATGGATGTGAAATGCTTTAAAGAAATACAAGGAAAAGAACTGTAAAACAATAAAAAAAAAAGAGAAGGAAAATACATATATTAAAATATAGCATTTTAATATTGTTTGTTTTACAATTTTTTATTTACTTGTTTTAATTGTTTTAATGAAGTGAAATCCTTAAATGAAGTAATAAATAAAGCTATAAAAAATAAAATAAAATAAAGCTGTTTTTAAACATAGCATTTTACTGTATATTTTAAAATTTGAAAATAGTTGAAAGAAATTCAAGGAAAATATTTGGAAAATAATACAAAAAAAAGAAAAGAAAAGAAAATGGAGATCTTGTTAAAGGTTAAAATATGGCATATAAATTGAAATGCTTTAATGAAATAAAAGGAAAAGAATCTGAAAACATGCAATCTAAAATAAATAAATAAAATAAAATAATGGATAGTTGTAAAAGTTGAAAAAAGATGTGAATATATGCTACGATCAGTATTGATGTTTTTTCCTTGTAGAGTGTGAATCCGGCTTCTTTGGCTCCGGCTGTGAGAGTAAATGCTCCTGTCCGGACGGAGTGACCTGTGATCATGTGACTGGAGCCTGTCAACCGCAGTGTCCGGCTGGAAAGAGTGGAGACAAATGTGACCAAGGTATGTTCAGTCAAGCTATAGATTTCTAATATGTCTGT
Source organism: Rhodeus uyekii (assembly GCA_037043235.1). Taxonomy (NCBI): domain Eukaryota; kingdom Metazoa; phylum Chordata; class Actinopteri; order Cypriniformes; family Acheilognathidae; genus Rhodeus; species Rhodeus uyekii. Next base: position 1,271,227 of record JAWRVZ010000164.1, read on the forward strand.
TTGCAGAGGCCACAAGCTGCTCAATCATACACTGCAATAAAACTGATTGTGATGCAAGACTTTGATTAGTGTCATTTCTGCGATAGATTGTGTTGATGGAAGATTTGGGATTGGCTGCTTTCAGTCATGTGACTGTTCAGGGGCGTCATGTGACAGGATCACTGGCCAATGCGTGTGTCCCGCTGGAACGTTTGGAAAACGGTGTGAAAAAGGTGAAATCAACATGACATGGCTATATTGTTTTATCTGTAAGCGAGACCTTTAACGTCTGAAGAAAACTAACACACTTTTTACAGTATTTTAAAATTTACAAAAGTAATCACATGATATTTTCAGCTTCAGGTCAAATCGACCCCAATTTGATTCAGTACAGTTCACCAAAAATAACACACACACACAGAAAAATGATCAAGTAAACATTAATTAATATGAATACTTCTCACTCATTACCAAAAAGTAAACATACAACTAAGTAAACAACTGAACTATTTAACAACTATCGTTTGTTTTTCACAAAAAGTGTATATTAGAAACAGGAGTATATATATATGTGTGTGTGTGTGTGTATGATATTTTCGATTTAAGGTTGTGATTTTTATGTTTAAATTGATTATATTCAAATAGTATTTATAAATAATATATCTAAATATATTATAATTATATTGTTTTCCTGAAGCTCAACTGGTCCTAGTGTCTTCAAGATCACGGTTTTGACTCAATGAACATGCATGAACTGATAGAAATATACAGCAACACAATGTATATTTATTTGTATAAAAGCATCTTCCAAATGCATAAATATTAATACGCTGACATGTATTAAAAAAAAGAGCGTTTTGTCTGTGCACCTGCTTTTAACCATGAAATTTACTTGTCGAATCGACCTGCTTATATCACAGTCTAAAACACGTGTCGAAACTGCAGGCATGTTCATGATCCTCAATGAGAAACAGTCACACAATTTCGATCATTTTTGACATCTCAAAATGTGTTGCGGGTCAAATTGACCCGGAACATAATATAAGGCTCAATTATCTTGATTATAAGGGAATATGTATGTGTGTTTCTGCCTCAGAGTGTGAGGAGGGTCACTGGGGTGTCGGATGTCAGGAAACGTGTCCGGCGTGTGAGAACGGAGGCCGTTGTGAGCGGCGGAACGGCACGTGTGTTTGCGCTCCTGGATTCATCGGCAGATTGTGCAAGAGCAGTGAGTAAATCTGTGCGGTGTGTGCCGTCTCCTGCATCTGCTGGTTCTGACCCTCTCTGTGTTTAGTGTGTCCGGCGGGCCGTTTCGGTCTGGGCTGTCAGTTCAGATGTATGTGTGATAACGGAGGACGTTGTCATCCTGTCACCGGACGCTGCTCGTGTCCTCCTGGCTGGACGGGCCACAGCTGCAGGAAGGGTGTGTTTACATTTGCATTATTCATTTAGCAGACGCTTTTATCCAAGGAATGACATGTTTGATGTCATTCTAAAAAAGAAATAAACTGTAGTTGTGTGATTGTTTTGAGGGTTGTGTGTGTTGCAGCCTGTGACGCGGGCCGCTGGGGTCTGGACTGTGTGAGTGTGTGTGACTGTCGAAACAGTGACGGCGAGTGTGACGCTCAGACCGGGCGCTGTCAGTGTGAAGCAGGTTTCACTGGACCACGATGTGACCAGAGTGAGTGTCACAAATACACACATTACTTTAAACACACATATGCATGTACAACATCATAGTTTGCAGATGCATTATTCAGCGTTTTATCAATATCTGTGTTATTTAATTGTTCAATTATATTGTGTATTTAAAGAGGTAGTGAACGTTTTGTCATTGTTTTTTCACCCTCATGAGAAAAAACCTGAATGAAAAGATATTTTGAAGAATAGAGTAATACCTTGAGATACTCAATTGCTTGTATATCAAAAAAAAAATCCCTAGAAGAAATAACAGACATTTTTTTTATCTGTTCCGGCCCTCTAAACTTTCTTATTAGTGCTAATAACGATGGATTACCAAATTTCTTTAAAATATCATCTTTTGTGTTTAACAGAAGAGAGAAACTCAAACAGGTTTGAAACAACATGAGGGCGAGTTGAACTATCCGTTTAGTGTTTGGTTGTGGATTAATGTTAAATATGCGATGACTCCTACATTTATTGTTTTGTTCTAGATTCAACATTCCTTTTATATTCCATTTATACCTAATATCTGTTATAAATGTTGCAATATATATAAAAAAAGGTAGAGATAAAGAAAAGAATAGGAAAACATGCAATCTAAAAATAAAATAGATATTACTTTTTTTTAATATACAAATATAATAGGGAAAATTTATTTTTAAGATCCTGTAATTAACATTTTAAAGACCTTTTTGATTTTTACTATTTTTAATGGTTTTGCATGTCGACAAATGGATTTATATGGAGATATGATTTATGATTTTAGACAGTCCATGTATATTTGTATCTGCTATAAATGTTTTTGATGCGATTGATGTCATACATCTGTCCCAGAATGCCCTGCTGGTTCATTTGGACCGGGCTGTAAGCATCGCTGCCAGTGTGAACACCAGGCATCATGTGACCATGTGGGCGGAGCTTGTACCTGTAAGATTGGCTGGACGGGATCGTTCTGTGAAAAACGTACAGTATGATTGTTCCACTTAACATATATTAACATCAGTCACGTTACCGGACACTGATGATCAGATTTTTCCCTTTGTGTGTGTGTTGTGTGTGTGTGTGTGTGTTCAGCTTGTCCGCAGGGTTTCTATGGTCTGGATTGTCAGCAGAAGTGTGTGTGTATGAACGGGGGTCTCTGCGATCACGTCAGTGGGGAATGTTCCTGTCGGCCTGGTTGGATCGGTCCACACTGTAACCAAAGTGAGCTTATTTAAAAAAATCTCCATGCTTGCCACTGTACCTTTAAGACTTGTGTGTGTAAAAGATGTGTGATAATTGGCTAACTTATTTTATATAAATTGATAAAGCCTTGTCAAACAAAGAGGATTTTTATCTTGCTCATCTGTGCAAAAGCACATCTGTCTCTCTGTCCTGTTTCCCGGTGAGTAATGTGTGTGTGTGTGTGTGTGCAGCGTGTCCTGCTGGGTCGTATGGAGCGAGCTGTTCTCAGACGTGTGTTTGTCACGATAACAGCAGCTGTGACGCTGTAAGCGGTCAGTGCGAGTGCAGCGCAGGGTGGACGGGAGACTCCTGCTCGCAACGTGAGATTCATTCATTTAAGCAGAGATTTAATCAGACATTTATTAATGAATGAATTCATGCAACTTTATTAATCCCCAAATGGACATTTAGGTTGTGCAATACACAACAATAGTAAATATTCATGTATTTATTTGCATAAAAACTCACCAGTGACCAAGACTCCGTGAGAAAGAGCAGCGTGTCAGGCTGTGATGTGGCGTTTTATCTTTGAGGATCTGAATTAACTGGATGTGTGTTTGGTTGCTGTTTCTGCAGGATGTTCTCCAGGTTTCTTCGGGCCGGGCTGTTCTCAGATCTGTCTGTGTGCGAACGGGGGTCAGTGTGACCCTGCGAGCGGCCGCTGCTTCTGTCCCAGCGGATGGACGGGATCAGCCTGTCAACTGGGTGAGTGACGGATCTTTACGATAGGCGGAGTTTCAATTTTGGGCTTGGGGGGGGGGGCACCTACTCTCCCCTCCCCCTATTTTGGAACTTTAGCCTTATTGTTTCCATGGCAACGCGTCATGCTCGTCACGGGACACACTTCAGTCACAAAAAGCGCTGTATAATAGATAATTCAAAATAATCACCAACTTTTTGGCTCAACTTGTTGAAACCTAAAAGAAATCTCATGTGGTTGAAAACACTGAATTGTTGTGATAAATGACAAGCTCTGAGCGCGACTTTTTTGGATCAGTGCCAGAAATCGCGTGAAAACACGTGTGAATTGTGTGGTGGATCACGTGACACACATGAACACCGGTGTGATCGCACACGTCAAAGGATGAGGGGACGGTTATCTGAACTTCATATCTGCTGCTCTTGTTCAGTGCAAGAAAAACATACTCCCTGGCAAAAAAACCGCGCGCCCCCCCCACGGGGTTCTTCTTCGTTCCAATTAAAGTTCATAAACAGAGCCTCCCTTGACCTGTCATAGAACTACTTTAGACATTACAATATCTTACCTAATGCAGAAGAAGCCGCCTCTTTTTCCGAAATGCGTAGATGTCCACTGTCTTCTCTTCTGATAGATTTGACACTTTTAGTAGTGGATTTATTAAAAAAACGACTAATGTCCATTTAATTTATTCAGCGCGTAAAACAGAACGAGAAGAGCGTCCACTCGCGTATCGCGATACTTTGAGATTCGCAAATCGCGGGAGAATGTAATAAAGCTACAGTAATAAAAAATAAATACAGTAATTAAAAATTAATTAGCCATATCTTACTCATTCTATACACAGAACTAATAAGATAAGACAAATAAAACGAGAAAATATGAATTCTGTAATAACAAAAAAATATTCAAAGCACAAGGCAGGCATTAATTGGATCTGGTCTGGGGGGGGCAGTGCCCCCCCCCCCCCCAAACTCCGCCTATGGCTCCATGTTCTTTATTTACTTTGAGGGAAACACCTGGAATATTCTAGTCTGTTTGTGGTCTGAGATTTGGTAAGCTTTCCTGTCACTCAAACAGTAGAGAGTGGCGCTTGCAACATTAAGGTCATGGGTTCGATTCCCAGGGAAAGCAAGAACTGATTAGGATGTCAATGTTTCTTGAATGCAATGCAAGTAGATTTTGATAAAAGCGTCTGATAAATGCATGAATGTAAATGTGTTGATCATTGTTGCCAATCACAGGCGGATCTGTTGAGCGCATGAACGCAACGAAATTTATTATTTATTTTTAATTTACAAAAATAATCACATGATATTTTCAGCTTCAGGTCAAATCGACCCAATTTGCTTTTTTGCATTTCACCAAAAATCACACACAGAAAAATAGTAAAAACAGTAAACATTAATTAACATGAATACTTCTCACTCATTACCAAAAAGTAAACATACAACTAAGTAAACAACTGAACTATTTAACAACTATCGTTTGTTTTTCACAAAAAGTGTATATTAGAAACAGGAGTTAAAAAAAGCAAGAACTTTTGTTTTTTGAATGCAATGCAAGTCGCTTTGGATAAAAGCGTCTGATAAATGCATGAATGTAAATGTAAATAGAAGTAAACTCTACTCAATATGTACAGTAATACAGTTTATTGTAATTACCGGTAATGGTGGGAAGTGCTGAGCGCAGAAAACATTTACTGGAGAGGAAACTGTTATTGCCAGCATAGCTCTGGTTTTGCTTTGATGGCGTTGAGAAAGAGGACTGGAAGTAATCAGGATATGTCGCAAGCCAGATTTGAACTTGCATCATCTGCAACAGCACTAAAGCTCAACATGTCGAAGCATCATTTTAGGTTTGATATTGTGCAAAAGGTTTTTTGGCTCTGAGATGTTCAGCTCCAGTGATGACCGGCACTGGTCAGTGGAAGCCAGGAAGGAAAATAGCTGCCGATTTCCAGGCGTTACATCATATATTTAGTGCCGTGCTGCTCTTTCACTGTTTGCTAACGCGTGTGTCAGATGTTATTGCAGACATCTTGGTTTCTTCTCCTCACACCTCATAATAATTCTGGCCGCTGCTCCAGGGTGAAAGTTTACTCATGTTTCAGGAGAGCAAAGGAACACAGTGAACTCTAACTACACGTGACGCATTACATCCAGTTCAAGTTAAAAATAACACAGAAAATCCTGATGTGTGTTATACAGATGTTTCACCACAGTCATTTTAACACAAAGCACAACTGATCAAACAATGCATCAACAACAATATAACAAAGTCATAATGTTTAATACATAAACCCACATTAAAAATATTATATATACAATTATTTTGCACTGACTTTGAATATGGATCATCCAAAGAGTCAGACAATGTTTGTTCTGTAATTTTTTTACTAGTCACATTCACACTGTTTTATATTTGCATGCGTATGTGTGTGTGTGTGTGTGTGTGTGTGTGTGGTGTCAGAGTGTCCAGCGGGTCAGTTCGGGTCTGGCTGTCAGGACAGATGTGAGTGTCAGAACGGCGGTCAGTGTGACAGACAGACGGGTCGATGTGTTTGTCAGCCGGGCTGGACGGGAGATCGCTGTGAGAACGGTAAGGTCACGTAGAGCTCCACCAAACGCTATTGGCTGTGTCAGGAAATATATTCCTTCATCCATTACTGTCCCAACAGGACATAAAGTGAGCTTGACCATATACACTACCTATCAAAATAATGCAATTAAAAATAATTAAATAATTACGATAGTTACGACGTCTCTTATGCTCACTGATGCAGTTAATAAATGACACTACTATATATTCACATAGAAAACAGCTGTTTTACACTGATATAATATTACACTGTTTTACTGTATTTATCATCTAAAAAATTCAGCTTTAATCACAGGAATAAATGACACTTTACTATATATTCACATAGAAAACAGCTGTTTTACACTGATATAATATTACACTGTTTTACTGTATTTATCATCTAATAAATTCAGCTTTAATCACAGGAATAAATGACACTTTACTATATATTCACATAGAAAACAGCTGTTTTACACTGATATAATATTACACTGTTTTACTGTATTTATCATCTAATAAATTCAGCCTTGATGAACAGAAGAGACTCTTAAAAACTTTATTTGGCTCCTACTAGTGGTCAGATATGAATGTTTTCTGATGATTAAGGATTTTAGTAATGACTGACCGTCAGGATATTACAGTATAACACTGACCTGATTTAAAGAGTTCTCTAGTCTCTTTCCCACTGAGAGAATTATTGAACATGCCTATAAAACCAGCCTGTGTGTGTGTGTTTTGTATTTGTCTGTCCATGTGGGGAACAAATGTGAGGATTGTAAAATTCAAATATTCTTAAGACATCATTTAGTTCCTTTATTATTTCACATATAAAAGATCAGTTGGTGTCTGTAAAGAAGAGCGAGGGTGTAATGATCAGCATGTGTGTGTGTGTGTCAGCGTGTGTGTCCGGGCGGTTTGGAGTCGGCTGTGAGGGCCGCTGTCAGTGTGAACACAGTGCCGCCTGTCATCATGTGAGCGGTCAGTGCTTCTGTCCTGCAGGATGGAGAGGAAGACGCTGTGAGAAAGGTCAGTTCTGCATGTTCTCCCATTAATGCTGCTTATCATATTTCAAATGCCTATATAGACTGAACGTAATACGTATACGTACGTAATTCACATTTTTGTAGTTTACACAGATGATAACAGTACCGTTTTCAGAAACCCTTTTCTAGTTTGTTTCAGGCTGTAGTTGTGTGAATAAATCAGATGTTTTCAGTTATGTGCTCATATCGAGTATTATTGATGATTATTTTCACATAAAAAATTATTTTATTTATAAATATTAGTACTTGGTATTAGTATTAATATTGTTAAATATTGTTTATCACCCATAATACATGATTATTAAATATTTCATGACTGTTATATTTATCATTTAATACCTTCTTATATATATATATATATATATATATATATATATATAAAAGAATGATAAAATATAACTAACACCCATAACTAATTATAATATGTTTAATAACTGTTGTAATTATTCTTTAATACTATTATTTAATATTATATATATATATATATATATATATATATATATATATAAATCTAAGGATTAAATATTTGTTATCACTTATAATAAATACAGTAATACCTCGGTTTACGAGTTTAATTCGTTCCAAGAGCGAGCTCGTATCCCAAAATGCTCGTACACCAAAACAATCTCCCCCATAAGAATGCATTAAAAATCACTTGATTCGTTCCACACGACCATAAATGCCCATTTTAAAAATTTTGTTTTTGTTTTACCCAATTAATTACAGTTAAAATTATAACCATTAAGATCTCATATAAATACTAATTAATACTTGACAATTTACTGTAACCACTTTGAGCAGCGTCTGCTGGCATGAAGGAGATGAGAAACAGAGGAGGGAGGGGGAAAACACAAAACCTGGATTCAAATGAGTGAATTTATTATAATAGTGCATAAAACAAACAAAGTGATAATCCAGAGTGAAAGTCGTGGAACGGGAGACGCGCGTGTGAACTACATAGGCATATGATATGAGAATCAGGTGTGTCGGTGATCAGTGACCACGCCCCCACTCACACGCACACAGGCAGAACTAGGAGACAATGAATTCATGAACCACATATATATTTCACTACGTGAACAGCGATCGTAATTAATTAATGTTATCACTTATAAAAGTATCACTGTGGTGAATGATGCAGCCAAACTGAGCGAGGCTGAGAGAATGGAGGAGTGAAGGGGTGATAAAGGGGTTGGAACCACGTGACTGTGTTATGAGAGGATGTGTTTAGGTTATTTCCAGTGAAAATGCGGACAACATGCTGAGCATTAGGACTTTTCCACAAAACATGCGCGTGGGTGAGAGAAAATTTTTCTCGTACACCGATACAATGCTCGTACACCGATTTGCTCGTATACCAAGTCGCTCTTAAACCGAGGTATTACTGTAATTATAAAATTTTGAATGAAATGATTGTTTATTAATTATTTAATAAATAACAATGATTCAGTCATTACTAATTTATTTGAATAATTAATATATATTACATTTGACCTTCCAGTATGCAATTTTTAAATATTATCATTTGTACAACATTAGTTATCTGGGTATCACTTAATAATTAAACTTAATTATCACTTAATAATTAAATATTTCATGAACTGTTTACTTTTTCAATAATATTGATTCGTTCTGGATATGTAATGGCTGTGAAGCTGAAGTGTGTGTGTGTGTGTGTGTGTGTGTGTGTGTGTGTGTGTGTGTCAGTGTGTCTGCCGGGCTCGTACGGTCAGGACTGTCTGCAGCGCTGCTCCTGTCCGCCGGGATCGTCCTGTCATCACGTGACCGGACACTGCGGCTGTCCTCCTGGACTCACGGGCCACGGCTGCGAGCGCGGTCAGTGTGTGAGAGTGTGTGACGCTGCAAATCACTGCAGGAACGGGCTGTGAAACATGAAACACGTGCCAACAATAGATTCAGCTTTGTGTTCAAGAGACTTCTTTAAAAGCATTAAAACCCCAACCAACCTTTTATTGAGTAAATGATTGGGCATTGGGTTTTGATTTCATGTCGACTGTAACAAAACACACAGACTAGCTGGTGTTTCCCCCTGCCATGTTTTTCTGATGAATAATGCGTCCATCCCAACAGTCTGTCTGCCCGGCACCTTCGGCATCAACTGTAACCAGCTGTGCCAGTGTTCAGAGAGAAACCAGCTGTGCCACCCGGTGTCTGGAGTGTGTTACTGCGCGCCCGGATTCACCGGACACAAGTGTGACCTGAGTGAGTGACCTTTATCTGACCAAACGCCAGGAGGTCAAAATCATACATAAATACATTTTACATACAAAACATTTACATTTTTATGTTAAGCATTTTAGTGATTTAATTTTTATGATTTGATTTGATTTTATTTATTTGATTTGAATAATTTGTATTAGTTTTCATTTAATTTATTGTATTATTAATTTTAAATGTCTTTAAGATTATTATTTTCATTTGATATTTTATGATTTTAACAGTAAAATAAATAATTTAAAATTAAACACAAAATGAAAAAGATTGTTTTTAAAAATTAAAATTATAACAATATGTTTTAAAATAAAAACTAACTTTAAAACACTGAGTAAAACTCAACTAAAATTAAAAGAAATAAAAACCTAATAAAAAATGAAATATTTAATTGGTTTACCTGATTGTCATGTGATTATACACTATGAACAGTGTGTTTAACTAACAAATGTGTTGTTAAATTGTTCAAATATCAGTTTACATCAGTGTTATTTTAATATCATTGTTAGTATTATAGTTTTTATTCATGAATTGATTTAGTTTTTGTAATTTAGCTGTTTTTGTCATTTTTATTAGGCTTTGTTATTTTTTTATATCTCCAAAGTTATTATTCGTTTTAATTTCAATTTAATTTCTTTTAGTACATCAAGTTAAACTAATGAAAATGAGAAATGTTGCCAATTAAAATGTAGTAATTTTAAAACTATTTCAGTTAACATTTATTTATTTTACTTATTTACTTTTATTTATTATAGTCAGGTTACAAAAATGTTTTTTTTTTAATGCTATAATAGTCTTTGTAATGCTGTTATAAAGTTAATTATTTTCTCTCTGTTGTCGGAGAAGGAAGTGTGTGTTATGATGCTGGTTCTGTGCAGTGTGTGTGGATGTACAGCTGATAATGGGTGTGTGTTGTATGTGTGTGTGCAGTGTGTGCGAACGGGCTGTACGGCCCCGGCTGTGAGCGGCAGTGTCAGTGTCAGAACGGGGGAGTGTGTCTCTCCGTCTCGGGCGCCTGTGAATGTCCGGCTGGATTCATCGGGCCGCGCTGCAACCTCAGTGAGTCACTGCCCCACAAACCCTGAGAAAAACAGATCAACATCTCACACTGATCTCACAACCCTCTCCTCTCCAGCGTGTCCGGCTGGACGCTACGGACCGGACTGTGTCCGTGTGTCCGTCTGTGGACGGCGGGCGAGGAACGATCCGGTCACAGGCAGATGTGAGGCAGAGGAGGCTGATGGAGGTGAGCCGGCGTCTGGTCTGATGTCAGACGTGTTTGAGGGTTCCTCTGATGTGTGTGTGTGTGTGTGTGTAGTCTGTCCCGCGGGCCGGTTTGGATCGGGTTGTTCTCGGCGCTGTGACTGCAGTGACAGAGGCCTGTGTGACGCCGTCTCTGGAAGCTGCTCATGTGGCCTCGGCTGGACCGGCGCTCGCTGTGAGAAAGGTGACGTGTGTGTTCATCACTCTGACGAGAACAGGCTTGCTCCGACTAATTATAATTAGTTGGTTAGTTGCAGTGGGACAGTCGTATAGTCTATAAATATAGAGGGCTTTTTCAATCAGTAGAGAGCAGCGCTTGCAACATCAAGGTCATGGGTTCAGTCCCAGGGAAAGCAAGAACTGATTAGAATGTCAATGTGTTTCTTGAATGCAATGCAAGTCGCTTTGGATAAAAACATCTGATAAATGCATGAATGTAAATATATTTATTTATATATATATATATAAATAAATTTCTCAAATTGCAAAAATAGTCATTACATATTATTATTATTACTCATTAATATCTTGTCTATTTTTATTTGTATTATATATTATATTTCATATTCAATTCATTTTGATTTTAGCTTTTTCGATTTATCTTGTACTTAAATTGTAATAATTTTGCTACTTTTATTTCATTTTAAGTATTTATTTTATTTTAACTAACAAAACGGATTTGTAGATGTTTTATAATTGTGTTAATGATGTGTGTGTGTGTGATGGCAGAATGTCCCGAGGGCCGGTTCGGGCCTGACTGTGCGCTTCAGTGTTCGTGTCTGAACAACAGCACGTGTGACCGGGTGACGGGGTCCTGCCGGTGCGCAGCAGGATATTTCGGACATCTGTGTGAACACGGTGAGATCCTGAGGAACACACACACACACTCGCTTTAAGACGGAGTGCGTTCTGATGTTGAGTGTGTTTCAGCGTGTCCCGCCGGTCTGTTCGGGCCGGGCTGTCAGCAGAAGTGCGACTGCGTGAACGGGGCGTCCTGCCTCCCGACGAGCGGACGGTGCGTCTGTCCCGCTGGATTTCACGGCGCTCGTTGCGAGCGAGGTGAGGCGCTCCTCCTGCACATCAGTCAAGCTATTAAACACACTTTCACAGTGATCTAAAGAGTAAAAACCTCCATGATGGAGTTTTCCAGCTTTAAACGGAAGAGTGCAGAAACAGCGATAAAGTGTTGCTCGTGCGTGTTGTAGAACATAGCAGGATTTAAGAGCAGCTCTTTCGGCATCTCTTCTCCTCCTCTGTGTGTTTCTGGGAAAGCTGGAGTAGAATATCCTCTCCGAATCATATCCTCTCTCACATTGACACACACACACACACACACCTGTGAATGAATCTGGGATTGATTTGGACTCCTCGATTAGATTTCTGCTTTCTGTCCATTAATCTGTAACACTCCTGACAAAATTTCGGACATTTCCTAATTTAATTGGTAACACTTTATTACAAGTATACAATAATAAAGTTTTTGCAAACCATGAACAAACTATTAGTTTATAGTTAATATATATCTACATTAATAGACTATATACAAATAGTAAATTCATTCATTCATTGTCACTGTAATTAATCAAATTATTAGTTTAATTCTCCACAAATATAATGGTTTTTATACTGTAACACATTTTCCCCTTGACCGAATTTAAAGTGAGAACTATTGAAGTTGTTAGTAAAGCATTATATAACTCTTTACAAATGATCTAATTAAACAAAAATAATTTAAATACAGTGACAATGAAGAACAACTCTACATTGTTAATATATATAAAAAGTGAGACTATAATATATTAGCTATGAACTATTAGCTTGCAGATGATTTGTAAGCACTTTGTGATAATTGTAAACTAAAACCATGTTGTAAACCTTATTGTAAAACTAAACTAAAACTAAACTGTAAACTAAAACCTTATTGTAAACTAAAATCATAAAAACAATAATTGAAATAAAATATAATAAAGTATGCTTAAACCTTTTTTATTTCAGCCATTTGCAAAAGCAACATTTCTTGTTTTCGTGTAAAGTACCAAAATAACAAAAAATACACAGACGCGTCAATAAAAACAGACATTTAAAAAAAGAAATGATTTAAACACAAAACTAAGTGACTAAAACTTTAACCAAAATGAACATGTAAAATTAACTCTAAATTAAAATATGAGCTAATATGACACTAAAGGCACATTTTCCTACTCAGAATGTGAGCATATGATCTGTATGTTTACCTCATTAACCCTGTGACTGATGCTTCATTCAGGAAAATCATCATTTATTATTTATTGTTTCATTATTGTAAGCTAAAACATAAACATTACCTCAAAGCTTGCTTAAACTCATTTTATTTTACCAGTTGCAAATGCAATATTTCAGTAGCAAAATAATGAAAAATCTATAAAACAAACATATTTTGAAAGAAAAAAAGAATAAAATGACAAACAAAGCAGTATGTGTATAAGTTTGTATGTGAAGACACTAAAGCCATGTTTTGCTGGTCAGGATGTGAGCAGGGCAGGTTTGGCGTGAGCTGCTCGGGGTCATGTGACTGTGTGGGACACACACCGTGTGACCCGGCGAGCGGCAGGTGCGTCTGTCCCTCGGGAAAGACCGGAGTCAGGTGTGAGCGCGGTGAGTGTGAGAGACTGTGCTGTGGTTAAGGTGTGTGAACACGCTCTGATATCTGATGTGTTAACAGACTGCAGTGTGAACCGGTACGGGCCCGACTGCGCGCTCATCTGCGAGTGTGAAAACGGAGCTCAGTGCGACGCCACAAACGGACGCTGCACGTGTGTGAACGGCTGGATCGGCCTCACGTGTGCAGAACGTGAGAAACTACTGCTTCTTTTCAGATGGATAACAATGTCATATAATCAGCTTTTGATATGAATCACCAGTCAATCAATCCAGCTAAACAAATGCAACCTTTTAAAATGATGAATATATTAAATATTATTGATATTGATTAAATGTAGTAAGTCAAGAGTACAGTGGTACCTCGAGATACGAACTTAATCCGTTCCGAGGCGGCCTTCGTATAATGAGTTTTTTTTTACTTACTTACTTACTTACTTACTTACTTACTTACTTACTTACTTACTTACTTACTTACTTACTTACTTACTTACTTACTTACTTACTTACTTACTTACTTACTTACTTACTTACTTACTTACTTACTTACTTACTTACTTACTTACTTACTTACTTACTTACTTACTTACTTACTTACTTACTTACTTACTTACTTACTTACTTACTTACTTACTTACTTACTTACTTACTTACTTACTTACTTACTTACTTACTTACTTACTTACTTACTTACTTACTTACTTACTTACTTACTTACTTACTTACTTACTTACTTACTTACTTACTTACTTACTTACTTACTTACTTACTTACTTACTTACTTACTTACTTACTTACTTACTTACTTACTTACTTACTTACTTACTTACTTACTTACTTACTTACTTACTTACTTACTTACTTACTTACTTACTTACTTACTTACTTACTTACTTACTTACTTACTTACTTACTTACTTACTTACTTACTTACTTACTTACTTACTTACTTACTTACTTACTTACTTACTTACTTACTTACTTACTTACTTACTTACTTACTTACTTACTTACTTACTTACTTACTTACTTACTTACTTACTTACTTACTTACTTACTTACTTACTTACTTACTTACTTACTTACTTACTTACTTACTTACTTACTTACTTACTTACTTACTTACTTACTTACTTACTTACTTACTTACTTACTTACTTACTTACTTACTTACTTACTTACTTACTTACTTACTTACTTACTTACTTACTTACTTACTTACTTACTTACTTACTTACTTACTTACTTACTTACTGGTTTGAACCCATAACCTTTGTGTTTTAAACACCAATGCTCTACTGCTTGAGCCACAGGAAAGCTATTTCTTTCTTTAAGCTTTGGTAATTTTGTGCTTTTTAATTCTATACATTTTTTTTGTTGTTGTCATTTTAGTGATTTAAATGCCATTTTTACATCATAAAAAAATAACACTACAATAACATTTCATTACTTAACATGCACTTAGAGTGATTTTAAACATCAATGTTTAAAATCTATTTATATTTTTGTCAACTAACATTGAGATTTTATATTAATAAAAGTGTTAGTGAACACATTATCTAATGTTTACAAATGGGAAGTGTATATATATATATGTGTGTGTGTGCGCGCATGTCTATTTATAATACACACACCCAGATATATTATGTAAGCACAGGGCTCTATGTTGGATGTGATTCATTGATTTGACCACACTATACTGGGATTGTAATGGTTGTAATGGTATGTTTGTAGGTGAAGCTCCAGAGCTCAACTCCTGAAGTCAAGAAGAGAGTCGGTCACAGCTCAACTCCTCATAGCACTCACAAACACACAAGACAGACAATAAACGAGTGTGTATGACAGGACTGCTGTTTTCAGAAGAGCTGTGCTTTATGGGGACACAATGCACTTTACTCGACGCAAACAGAGTTCATCGTTGACCGTTTCAGGGGAACAAATTATTGTTGTATTGTGATAAAGGACTCACGTTTGACAGTAAACAGGAGAAAAGTGCCTTTTTTGATTTGCTTTCATTTTTCAAAACAGTCCCAGATTACACCTCTCACCGTTTACTAATATTGTTGAACACACTCATCGGTGTGAAGATAGTGAACTGTACATGAAGTGACGTTAGAAATGGTGCTATGATTCCCTTTTATTTAAAGAGGGGCTGTGCGTGAAATATGTTTATATCAGAAAATATCGGGAACAGGTGCATTTTTCATTTTCTGTTCATCAGTTGTTTTGTATAATGTTTGAGTTATTTATATATTTTGTACAATATACGAATACGCTGTTGTAAATGTTATGCACTCTTTAATGTGTGACAGAAATGTTTTGAATACTACGTTTTTATTATTTAAGAAGCATGTATTCATTGCATAAAGGAGTTTAATTCAGCAAGTGGTGTCGAGTTTAATAAAGCCAGGGGCCAGATTTGTGAAACACTTCAGAATAAAAGCAACTTTTGCTTTATTTCCATTTCTAAGATGATCAGGTTAATAAGCAATGCTTCTTTGAGTAACAGCGCCTCCTACTGTACGACAGAAAACACCGCAGCAGGAGAACTCCCTCAATTTCAGAGAAAGGATCAGGGTTTTTTTAAACTCTGGCCCCAGTGTTGACAGGATTTCACAGAAGAAAAACACACAGGCAGGTTTCATTGTATGTCATTTTATAGTTGTCATTTCATAGATACTGGCGCTGTACATGTCTAAATTCAGATTCAAGCACAATGCAGTCAGCAAATGCCTTTCGATGAAAATAAAACAACCAAAGGCTGGAGTGATCAGGACCATGAATACTCTTATGTATATATTTGTACAAAGGTCAAATTATATACAGATATCTGACTCCACGTACAGTATTTCTCCACACAGCGTGGAAATGTAGCTTGCCATTGTATACATTTCACAGAATTCTCCAAAATGCATATTCAGTGCAAATGATTGCTCTTTGTATTCTTTGTCATTATCATCATCTTCAGGTCAGAACCACCGAAGGGCAACAAAGAATGGTAAAAAAATAAAATCATACTTTTGTCTTCATCTTTGCAAAATATTAAACATGAAAAATAATTTCCTTGGGAACTAATGTATGGTTTTTGAAAATAATACTTCTCCACGTATCCATGACCTCTGACCTGTTACATACATGGGTTCGCCTGTATGGATGGAGTGATTGTTACACTTTTTCACCCATTGCACTCTTACAAAACGTAATGTCGCTAATGAAGTTGTGCCGGTTTTACACACAGACACAATCCTGTCAATGAGACTTACGCCTTCTTCAAGCTAGAATCACCAGACGGCAAACAACATACAGAAAAATGTCTAAAGTCAGTCAACAACAATAACAACACAACAACAGCAGAGCTCAGGCCATTAGCGCAGAAACAGCCTGACGTGACACAACACTGACACACAACACCTGCCGTCTCTCCAAACAACATCATTCAATCTTCTGAACCACTGAAACTAAACTCACAAACTGCCTCAACTCACAAATCTACTGTTCATTAGATTAGTCTCTCTCGCTCTCTCTCACACACACACACACACTCACTTTAAGAGATGCAATTTCCTTATGATGATATTTCAGAATAGTACAAATATTTTGGTGACAATGCACTATGAAAAATAAAGGAATGTTTCAGGTTTGATGCAACTGGGACAGAAAAAACCGTTTGGCAAAACAGAAAGAGAACATGCAATTATGACGACTTCAACATTAAATGCCTATGATACTAGTGTGATAAAAATAAATAATAAAAATGCTTACTTAACATGTGCGTCACACTTTTATAACCATTATATTTGTACATTTACTTTATTGATTTGACTTATATTGTATTTGATCCTAAAATTAATTATATTTAGCTAAACCGACCCCTCTTTATTGAGTCTCCATAAAAGTTAAGCACACTTTCTCCCCAAATTATCATTACTGTAATGCAAAAAAGATACACTATTAAAATACATTGATTGTGACGTCATTATACTAGCGTTACTAAAAGGCTAACGATCACGTGTGTGTCCCTTAATTATAACATTAGCCCATCAAACCCACAGCCTTTTTTTTTAAAGTTGTTCATGAATTTGTTTGATTTACTGGGTGAATCTGACTGAAAAAATAAATATCCAAATAATGCTAAATCAATTTTTAAAAAGCTTATTATTGCTCAATGTAATTGTATATATTCACACAATACGCATTAGGAAATCTACAGATAAATCTAAACAGAGACTCAACCACACGTCAATCTTTTGCACTTTTCTGCTTTAAACGCGTCTTTCCATTTTAAGGACAAAACGAACAGCTGAACTTCTGAAACATTCCTTTAAACGGGGAAAGTAGGATAAACGCAAATCAATTAATCTCCAATTAATAAGTGCTTAAGGAGTAAAATCTTTCAGACACTCACACTCAATATTCCTGCGAGAGAGACGCACAAACGAGGACGACACACACCGACTTCAACATTCACCCGCTTTTAACCGCAGTGGAGCGGATACACAAAGACACATTTCAACTTTAATCATGATCGTGAAGAACGGCAAGCTCATCTTTTCAGAACTGTACAAAAAAGTCATTTCCGTCTTGCCGATATTATTTGTGCAAATGGGATGTGAGGATACGGCATGCTTCCCTTGTGCTTGATCAGGGACAGTCGGATTAAACGTGGCACGGATTCAGGAATATATCTTATTGATCAATGTTTGCTGACCGACCTCCATTTAAAAAACTAAATCTAAAGACGGGTTGTCATTCATACTGTGCACACGTATACTTGCACTAAGTGTGTATATATGTACTTATAGAGCGAAGATAAAGACCGGATACATGCTGCTAAATGACCAATCATCTCTCCGTGGGAAAGAGTCATGTTACTGACGGGATGTGGGATAAATCTTTGGCTTCAGCCACATGTATCGTCACTGAGAAATGCCCAGTGTCCAGAAATGAGATGAAGAAACAGCGAATTCTGCTTCTTAACGATGTAGCTCTCTCTCTCTCTCTCACACACACACACACACAGACATTCTACTGCAGTCCCTGAGCCGCTGACACACACAGGTCTTTGCTCCTGTAGGGCAGGGGACATAACGTCATTTAAACGGTCTGCTTTTCTATTGGTCAGGAACATCTGTGCTCTGGAAGGCCACAGGTGACCAGTAGTAAACTGCAGAGAATATCAATCAAATTGCTCTTTTTGCTAATTCTAGACATCCAATCACAGCAGAACTGTGCATTAACTTTACTCAGGATTGAACCTGCAACTTTTGTGTTAACAGTCCATTTTATGACCATTAGGATCCCACCAGCCCATGTTTCAACTGGATTTTAAATCAATGAATTTGCCTTACAGGGTGAATGGCATGAGCAAAATTTCCAGATATTCCACCGAAAAACCATTGATATGATTGTATTATTTTGTGACATTCTTTACATGATAATTAAGCACATTTCCTTCTCAACAGGAGAACAACTGTACGAGTAATGCATGCATGAACTCAATCAGGTTATTCAATCGTTTTGATGTAATACATTTTGAGAACGAGCATAAGAAATAAACTCAGAATTCAATACTAGATGTAGATTATATTTCAGAGTTTTCAATAGTTAAGATGCGCATTGAAGTGATGGAAACAGTTTGTTTCCATCCCAAACAGTACACACTTTGGATTTGCTGTGTTTCCATCTAAACTGTCAATTTAATTTAGGCTTTAGTAAAGTCAAATTTACTTATATAGCACTTTTTACAATACAGATTGTTTCACAGCTTTACAGTGCTCACAGGAAAAAGAATGTGAATAAACCTGCGTTTTTAGCTTTTCTCGTTTCTGTTCAAAATGACAAAATCACTTCCTGGGATATTCTAGCTATGACTTTAATATTAATAAGATATTAACAAACAAAACATGTCTAATATCTGGAAAACTGTGTTCAATATCATTACACATTTGCAGTATAGATCTTCAAAAGTGTCAAAAAGACGATTCTTCAAGCGTTTAAAGGTGTATTCAGCTCAATCTGGCATAGCAGCACATTTCAGACGTGATGCTTAATCCAAAGATTATTCCAGTTATGAATTCATTATTTCTAAATGCGCATCTTACTTCCCGTCCCAGTTCGTGTGCATTTCCTTTTGTTGAATAACAGGCTAAATACACATATAGTTTTTCAGAAACCATTAATGACGCATTTAAAATACTTCATTAGGCAAATTAAGCCATCTGTTTCAGTTTCAGAAAGGTTTCTACAGCCTATTTTACTCATGTGTTGAAGGAATGTGTAGAATTATCACAAAAACGGTCACAAAGAAAAAAAAATGCAATAGTTCTTAAATAATTTCACACATCTCATCTGATTGTACATTGATATGGATTCTGAGGTGAAATATGAGCAAAACAATCTTAACACGTTTCCTAACATTCACTCTTCAGACTGAAAGTTCTGCAGTAAATATTTTTGAAGCATGCGTATCCCATTAGTACTTCAGATCATTCAATCTACACTTAAGATCTAATAACTGTAACATCAGCGCTCTAAAGGTGTGTGCTAGAGGCTCGTCTTCCACAAGCAAACACACAGCTGCCCTCCACCTGCCTTCAGAAGGTCTCTTGCAGGACTGTTAGCAAAGAAATGACAGGTGAGAAGCCAGGGCCGTGTTTTGAGGATGCAATGCCCTGTGCAGAACACGTAAAGCCATTGATTTTTGCCCCGTCCCGCACTAGAGGAGCTGCGTTTAAACGGGTTTTCACGAAACCCCTCCCTCTGATGTTCTCTTAAAGTGCTTATTGGTTCGCCTGCGAAGGGGGCGAGTGCATACGTAGCGCAGACGACACAGTGAAGAGTGCTGGGCCGAGACGCCTCCATGAGTTGAACCCAGATGATCACACGAGTGGCTATGGATCATGTGCCATTGATTACCTATTTCAGCTTGAGCTCATTTGTGTTATTATGCATTCGATACAACAAAAGAAAAAGAACATTTTGTAATATTTCCAGCAACCAAGCAAGCATGTTTTTTTTTTTAAATTTATTATCTTTTAAGCATATTTGTTTGTATTTATTTTGTTCTTAATTACCCTAATGATCTCGTTTTAAAGTACCTTGTCTGTAGAGTAACACGGATAAATCCGAAAGCACATATCTTCAACGCATCGCTCTCTATCGTTCTGTCAGTGAATGTGTCTTTTTTGTTTGTTTTGTGTGTTTCTTGCCCTTTGTCTTGCTCTCCGGGGATTGTGGGTGCTTGCCCGTCTCATGCGGCCGGTACTCATTCAGTAAAAGCTGAAGCTAACGGAGGATCAGGCAAAGGTGGGTGCGGAGCATCTCGTCCGTCTCGTTCCACACTAGGAGCGGTAGTCCTTTTTACTGTAGGGCTTGTTTCCCAGGATACTGTCCACCTCGTGCACGATGGAGGAGGAGAGCTTCGGAAGAACCTGCAAAAAGAGCTCAAAACTGAGTCTGGCTTCCATGTACATATAAAGAGTGAAGTCCAAACATGATTAATCCTTTGCTAATAGGGGGAAAGTGTGTGTGTCTATATTATATAAAGATATACGTACACACACATATATGCATATATATGTATGTGTGTGTGTGTGTGTATGCATGCATGCATGGGTGTGTATGTATACAGATATACACATATGCATATTATGTTTCCTGTATGTATATACATAAAATGTATATATATTAGAGCTGTTGATCAAAACACACACACACACACACACACACACACACACACACACACGAATACATACGCAATATTCAAACTTTTAATAATTTTTAATCCAGACATTTTGATCAATGCATTTGCAGGATTTTCTAGGTCTTCGTGAATAAAAAATAAAATTAAAAAATAATAATTGCATTGATATTGCACTCAAAAAGACCAATTTCGATCTGATTAAATATTTTACACTTGCATTAATGACTTTTTCAAATGTCCTGAAAATATGTATATTTGATATTTCCATCAAGGTAAGAACCACGATTATTTGAGTTTACAAAAATAACATTTCAGCAACTCTTGCTAAGCTCCAGCACCCAGATTACAGAGCTTTTACAGAAACTCCCATAGGGATGAACTGGAGATTTCGGTGTAATGCATGATTTGCTGTAAAATGGGTTCATAAAGTGATTAAAATCGAACGGATTATTCTTCTGAGACTGGAAAGCACGCTGTTATATTGTTAAACTGCACAGTAACATGATTAACATGGCAGAGTTTGAATCAGAATGGATGCAAATGCTTCTTACAGCCAACAGAAAAAAGACAAAAGCATTAACTAAATCATTTGTGCAAGAATTATCAAAATATACGTTGTGTCACTATAAGTGCTTTTCCAATGTTTTATGAAGTTTAAATACAAATCGGCAGACGTAAAAAGCTGAATGTAGGCTATAAACAAACTATAATCGTTGTATTTAGGCATTCTCTTACAACGGAAAATAACTAAAAATATCCAATAATAAAGTGCTGCATTTTTGTCGGCCGAAACAGAAACAAGTTAGCATTTTAACACTTTGGGCCCCAATATTTGAATGTGTTTTTTGATTAAATGCCTGAAATCTGTCTGAGGTTTGTGATTAACACACATACATGTCTAAGTATATATATATATATATATATATATATATATATATATATATATATAAAAAAATTATATATATATATATATATTAAAAAAAATCTAAATATATATAAATAAATATATATATATACACATACACACACACACATATATAAACACATACACACAATTAAAACCACATTTTATTTTATATCACAGGAATCCTTATATACTATAATTATTTGTGTGTTTCTCTATAGCAATTAAAAACATGTTTTATCTATTGTTAATAGCACTAATAAGGGAGTTTTTTTAGAGGGTCAGAACAAATTAAAATTATTTCTGTTTTTTCTTATGAGAAAAAACTATTTGAGATAAGCAACTCGAGTTACGAGCTCGTCCTGGAATGGATTATGCTCGTATCTCAAGGTATTACTGCACATTTTCACATTATATTCTATTACAAAATACATCAGTAAATATGAGAAGTCCATATGGCTGCAAGTTGCAGGAAACTAAGATTGATCAATAAGGGGGTGGAGCTTAGCATTTGATTGACACCTGCCACACTTTCATTTGCATTCTCACCTGTATTGCTCCTATATTCTCCATGAGCTGGTCCGTGTTGGAGGCTCCGAGGAGAACAGAGCTTACACCTTCATTTCTCAGGCACCACGCTGGAGACGAGCAGCAGATATGTTGAACATATAGCACAAATAACATCATTCACAGCATATAACACACACACCCCACCCTTAAAGCCAAACCTACCCATCACAAGATATTTAAAACAAAACATGAATATATACATACAGAAAAATTAAGCCATTTCCAAAATTAAAGCAGCTACTTCTCCCACTCCTACACACATTGTAGCATCTCACAAAACACACAGCAGTTGCCAGACCGCTCTGTTACCATGGCTCCCAACACCAGCACACACTGAGCGCTCAAAACCAGAGCGGCGTGATCCGGTTCCTCTCAGGAAGAGGAGTGATATCTGCAGGAGCGCAGAGGAGGTGAAGAGGAGCCATGCTGACCGCTGCCGTTCCCTAAACACGGCCCATGCAACACCGCCGACACACACAGACAGGAAGGAAACTGTGGGGATTTTAATCCCTCCTGGGAGTTTGTTTGCATGTGTGTATGAGTGTGTGTGTGCCATCTGTTGCACTGGCATTCTGTGTGTTGGCACTACAGTGTGTTTACTGCACTGGTGTGTGTGTGTGCGTGTAAAACGACAGCCATTTGGAAGCATGTTCTTATTATTCAAGGCTACACTGTCAGCTCGGATGTTCAGAGTAAATCAGACTACAGTGGATTTTAATGGATTTTAGCACTTTAGCCCTAACAGATTGCTTTGTCTGAAAACACACACACACACACACACACACAATGGTAGCGCAAATGGAGTTTGTGAATACAATCACGGCATCACTAACAAAGATTTCTAGGAAGAGAAACAACATAAACTAGTGTTGGGGATTAACTAACTAAATATAGTGAATCTATATATAATATAGTGATGTAACCTGACAAACAGAGCAGCAGTTTTTATGTCATAATGCATGAGGCAAAAATAAAAACATTTCTCTCTCTCAAGTATCAATTCGTTCAGATGATTAATTTCTACGAACTTGCTTAAAGGCAGATTTTTTATTAATTTCATAACTGTCCCTGTGCATAATCTTCACTTGCACTTTATTGTAACAAAATAATGTGTGTGTGCTGTAAATTATGACGAGCTTGAAGCTTGGCAAGCTAAAGCAGATAAACTGCAGTGAAGCTTCCCCTCTTGATAAAGTGGTTTCATTAAGTCAATAACAAAAACAGCCAACATGACGGAAACGGTTTAAGGATTAATGAATAAAGTATTTTTACTATTAAAGTAATACAATTATCAGCATTTTACACTCACTTCCCATGCAAACGCACGCACGCACCCACACACACACACACACACACACACACACACACACACACACACACACACACACACACACACACACACACACACACACACACACACACACACACACACACACACACACACACACACACACACACACACACACACACACACACACACACACACACACACACACACACACACACACACACACACACACACACACACACACACACACACACACACACACACACACACAGCAATAATGTTAAATGTTGTTGGCAACTTTAACCTTTAACTTAATGTACCAACTTCATCAGGGGAAGCTTTTTATTCATAATTTATAGTCTAAAATCAGCCTCATAAACACGGTCAATATGATGTCATCCCTAAATAATCATCTGCCCACTTGCATCCCTGCGCAGTTGGTTAACCCTCACAGCAGATCTGATCCGCCGCACACACTGGCGCTTGTCTAAATGAGCAGTGGTGTCTTTACACCGGCCGTGAATCGATGGGACACGCTCGTGTGTGGGTTTGCAGGGTTTGGGAGGGACTGGCAACCCGGTAATGAGGTGCGAAACGTAATGTACGACTGCATTAAAGGTCAGGTGAGGGAAGGGGACGTGATTCTATCGGCCGCTGCTCCTGTCAAGGTTTTTATTCCCCTGCGTCTTGCAGTCGATGAATCATGGAGAGTGTGCTGTCACAATACACTGCCAATTCACCACTTTTGTGAGGTTGGAGAGATGAGGGACTTCCTGAAACTTTATGGGTCTCAGACCAGGGGGGGGCACTGTGACAGGTATAGACGCAAGATGATAGAAATGTGTTGGGCTATACCATTTATAGCGCATAAGACACAGGTGGAAACACAAGTAGTGAAAAACCAGAAAAAGCCGAAGTTGAGGAAGAATGTGCTTTGGACCACGAGTATAATACAGTTTTACAGACTTTTACTGTTTATAATGTGAAGTAGTTTATTTGATGGCAGATTTTTTTTTGTTGAATATCTGTTATAAATAAATAAATAAATAAATTATATATATATATATATATATTTTTTTTTATAAAAACAAATAAATATTTATGTACAGTGGTACCTCGGTTTACGAGCAAATCGGTGTACGAGCATTGTATCGGAGTGCGAGCAAATTTTTCCCTCACCCACACGCATTTTTGTCCTAACACTCAGCATCTTCACGGGCATTTTTACTGGAAATATCCTAATGACAGCTTCTCATAACACAGTCCCGCAGTTCCAACCCCTTTATCACCCCTTAAAGCATTCATTCTCTCAGCCTCGCTCTATTTGGCTGCATCATTCACCACAGTGATACTTTCAGAAGTGATAACATTAATTAATTGTGATCGCTATTGTTCACGTAGTTTAATATATATGTGGTTCATGAATTCATTGTCTCCTCACTTCTCTCCACTCCAGAGCTCGCGTTGGTCGCGGCTCCCTCCTCTGTCTCTCATCTCCTTCATGCCAGCAGACGCTGCTCAAATTGAGTTACAGTAAATTGTCAAGTATTTTTAGAGTTTAATTGTCAATTACTAATTAGTATTTATATGAGATCTTAATGGTTATAATTTTAACTGTAATTAATAGTGTAAAATAAAAACAAAATATTTAAAATGGGCATTTATGGTCGTGTGGAACGAATTAATTGATTTTTAATGCATTCTTATGGGGGAAATTGTTTTGGTGTACGAGCATTTTGGGATACGAGCATTTCTTGGAACGAATTAAACTCGCAAACCGAGGTATTACTGTATTTTTATTAAAAAAAGAGAAAAATATATATAAATAAATAAAATATAAAAAAATATTCTGGTAGATGTCTATAAAATAAAATAAGTAAATGAGATTAAATACCTGATCTCAAAACACTCACTAAAATGCAGTATATTGACTGGATTGGCCCAAAATCCTTATTACGTCATATTAAAAAGAATATGTTTTTTGTTGAATTTCCACCAAAACAAAGCAAACCTTTACAGTGATATAAAATTGCTCTGATTTCGGGTCACACCGCCCACCCCTAGCATCGGCACAATCATTTTGAGCAGCTGAATAGTTTTTTGCCTTGAACTGCACTATTGCGTTATGCAGCAGAGCGTGATCACGAGCTCTCAACATGAGATTACTGAAGAGGATATACTTAAATCAGACCGTCGCAGTCCTTCGTTCTAGCAGACATTTCTTTGAAACGTTACACTCCATTCTCTCTAAAGCATTGCACAACACTTTCCATCTCAGATCCCACACTGAACATCATCGATTTTAAACTATCATATGCATCACTACACTTCAGCAAGGCTGCAGCTAACAATCTTGCATTAACACCAACTAATCGCATTTGTTCATCCGCAGACGGACAGACGCTTCCACTGCGGTGGTCTGAGGAAGGGGAGGATGAGAGGGGGAAAGGATGAGCGAGGTACAGGACGGACGGACAGACAGACAGAAAGAGAGAGAGCGGCAGTGTGTCTTTGGGTTAGGCGTACCGATGGCTAGCTGTGGCAGCGTGCAGCCCAGCCGCTCAGCGATTGCCTGCAGCTCTTTCAGCTTCGCCTGCTGGCGTCGGCCCTCCTCGCTCAAGATCTTGTCCTTCAACCACTGGTAGCCCTGTTAACAACACAGCACACCTGCTCAAAAACAGGGGCCCACGCCTACAGCGGTGCACACACACACACACACACACACACGTAACAGCAGCACCTGTGTGGGCGAGGGCCTGTTTTTAAACACGTGACTCTGTCCGCCCAAAAGCTCAGACGAGCCGAGATGAACTCGCTCGCAGAACTTTAGGGGGTAAACAGATCTTACACACGCACACAAACATAACACGCCTTTTTTTGCAGTGAAAATGCAATTTCAAGGTTTTAATATTTTGTCCTGACATGAACTACTTATTCAGTTGATTAGGTAAATATAAAACACATTTCTATAAATTTAAAGTCAACATGAAACATTTGCAACTCATTGAATTTCGTATTATTGGCACATTTCCAAAATATTAAAAGTAGTATTAAAAGTACTGAGTTTTTTTACTCCTTTTGGAAGGATCTTAATATGAATATTAAACATGAATGAATGATGAACTGCATCTCCGTGCATTCCTTTTCAATCTGATCATAATTTGCTATTTTTGTGGCATCTTTATTGAATTAGTGTGCAGTAAATTACTGCTAATGTTTAAGAAAGGCTGCAAAATCTATAATAACAGCATAAAATTGACCAGGTTTTGACTGAAAACTTAAGTAATAACTGAAATAAGTTTAAGTTCAATAAGAAACAAATGGTCATCTTTCAAACTCTGTTCTGTCCATTTTATCACAAAGTTTTGATGCTCTTTAATGTGGTGCGGGTGAACAATCATCTGTTCCTCTTTAATAATAGTTACAGAATAAACATACAGTACAACATACTGAAACATACGTCTCGTGACTTAATCTGTTAGTGAAGTCTTGATTATTTCACACGTTTAAATGTCACGCGTAAATAATTATATTTCAACAACGAATTGGAGTAAATTAACGAATAATTTTATCATTAGATTTAGAAGTTATGTGGAGTTTACAAGTTTGCATACAATCTATTTTTTGAGCGTTGATTATTATATCTAAAAAATAAACAGCAACTGAATTTAGGCTAAAAATTAGTTGTTTACCTTTAATATTATAGTAATGTGCAAGTAAGAGCTCCTTATATAGTTTACAGAGATTTAAAAAAAAGATCCTTAAGAAACTTTTCATTTTAATTAATATTTTTTACTTTAATTATTAATTTAAAGACGGAGACACAATTTGATCAGTAAGCCAGTTTAATAATAATAATTAAAAAAATTATTATACATTTTTAAAGCAATTTTTATTATTATTAAAGCAATTTTATGTTTAGTTTCCCAGAGCAAACCGTGACTTCAAACCCAAAGTACATAACGAACACCTCGGTTTTGTGTGCCGTAAAACCCTATAATTGAGGAAAAAACTAATTAGGAAGAAAGAGTAAACTAGTAAATTTTGACTTCATGTTGACTTTAACGTACAAACTAATTAGAGGATGATTTGAACCGAATAGCAAAAAAAACGAATGTTTGTGCGTGTGCTAGACCAGGATAAATAATCCAGCTTCAGGTTCATCATTAGTAAAGATTAATTAACAGTGGAAAAGGACCAGTGTGGTCTAGTGATCT
Source organism: Rhodeus uyekii (assembly GCA_037043235.1). NCBI lineage: Eukaryota > Metazoa > Chordata > Actinopteri > Cypriniformes > Acheilognathidae > Rhodeus > Rhodeus uyekii. Next base: position 1,299,249 of record JAWRVZ010000164.1, read on the forward strand.
AAACACCCATGGGTCTCCGAATCCAGCGGACCCATCAGTGTCCAGAACACCAGCACGGTTCTGTTATAGTCAAGTGTCAGTCCACACGTACGTTACACAGAGGTAACCAGAAATCAGGGATGATTAACAGTGTGACACAAGACTACAGGAGGAAGATGACGGGGCACAAAAACACCAACGAGCCAAAACATGCAACTACGCCAACATACAGCTCGGGAACGGGTGCTTTTAGTGTTGTGTGTGTGGTTTAGTGTGGAAAAAACAAGTGCCAATCCTCCTCAGAGTTACCGCAGAAACTCAATCACATAAAGAAATAAATGTTGAAGATCAGGCGTGTGGATTCATGCCATCAACAACAAACACATCTACAGGAAAACACCCAACTACAGAACCTGGAAGACACGAACACATCCACATTAGAACACCAAACATGAAGGAATCACATATGAGTTCACTAATGTTTCCAGAAGACCAGGAAGAGGAGGAGACGGAGAGACTCATGGGATATGAGGTACCTTCAGTGAGGCGCGAGAGTATGCCGGCACCCCGCTGTCATATTTCCCTGAGATGATCCCGCAGGCCAGCGGAGACCACGTCATCGCACCTACACCTGAGGAGACAGGTCCAGACCCAATCAAACGCTAGATCCGCCGTCGGCTGCACGCGGGTGGTCTGGGCTGCACACTCACCGATCTTATGGAAGAGTTCAGGAAGCTGCACCTCCACCTTCTCCCTCTGGAACATGTGATATTCTGACTGTTCACAGATCGGTGGAATCTGGTTGAACTGTCGGGCCACAGAATACGCTTCCTACGAAACAGTCAAATGATAACGTTAGTGTTCTGAAAAAAGCACCAATGCTGTTGGGTGCTGCCCCTTTAAGGACGCTAATTCGGTTGCCATGGTGATCAACGCACAACAACAAAAACCACTGAGGGAAAGCAATGTTGTCATGTTAACCGCACTAAACTTTTACTATAAATACAGTTCAAAATTACAATTTAAACTTTATATTCCCAGCGTGGTGAGTAATTAATATGTTATTTGAGTAAATTCATAATTTCTGATGTGATACTGTATATAGATCGCTATTTGAAATATAATATATAATATACGTCTAATATACGCTTGTTTTTTATGTTTGTGTAGCTGTTTACTGTGTTTTTACGTTGCTTGTTAAAATGTTAATGCAGTATATGTTACATTTAGCTGATAAACAAAGTTTAGTATGCGTTTGAGACGCAGAGAATGTTTGATGATGTAAATAATACTAATTGTAGATTTTTTTTTGTTTTTACAGTTTTGACCACACATATGCATATAGCCACAGACATACACAAACACTCAACAAACCTTACTACAACAACGACCAAATGTGTATATTGTGAGTTCTGCACAAGAGGAATAAAGGACAAAATTAAAATCCAACTTAATGTTATCATTTCCTTGGTAACGTTACAAATGCACTGCAACTAAATTTCAAATACACAGTAATACCTTAAGATATGACGTCCCTACATATTATAAGATACGAGCAAGCCTTCAGGCAAATTTTTGCTTTGAGATACGAGTAAATATTTGAGATACGAGCACACGCACTGACGCCAATGCACGTTCACTTCACATGTTTGCTGACTTCTGTACGCGTCGCCTGAGTAGCTGATTTTCTCTCTATTTTGTGCATTATTCTTCATAACAGCGATGAGTTCTAAGAAAGTGAGTGGTAAGGATGGTAGTGAGAAGAAGAAACGCATGATGACCATGGAAATGAATGAGTGAGTGATCTACACGCATGAGCATCAGGAGGAACTGTGCATTGAGGAGTTGATCGAGCTGCAGATGATGAACATACGCAGGTGTTGCAAGAGCTCAAGAGTAGCAAGGAGGAGGAGGGTGAACCGGAGGAAAACATTTCTTCAAGTAAAATGAAGGAAGTGATGGCTGTGTGGCAGAAGGTTTCTGATTTCAAAGAAACACCTACTGGTCTGCTGGTCGTGCTTCGGTGCTTTTTGACGATACGTGCCTTACTCATTTTTAAAGGGAGACAGAAACAAATCTCCTTCGATAAGAATTTCGTTAAAAGGTCTGCGCCGAGTAAAAGTGAGTCAGGCGAAAAAAGTGAAGAAAAGAAATAAAAAAAAGCAAAACAATAACAGAAAATAGAAAAGTAAAAAAAAAATTCCTTAAGCTACCAACCCCCTTCCTCCCAACTCCGCACCTGCCGCTACTGTCTGTAAAAACTTATAAAACCATATTTTATTTGATATCACACGAATCCTTATACTGTATACATGTACTATAATTGTGTGCGTGTGTCTCTCTTTATACCACGGGTCGGCAACCTTTTCGTCTGAGAGAGTCATATACCCAAATTTTTTTGAACATGAAGCTGTGTAGAGCCATAGTCCTGTCAAGCGATCTGCCTGTCCTCCGAAAGCAGAAGTAGCGGAGCAATCGATCTGTCGACAGAGAGTGGAGATGCGGAGCGATCGCGCGTGCGGTGTGATACTCATTTCATACGTGGGCGGAATGATAGCGGACCGACAGTGTTGCCAGATTGTTGACGATTTCCAGCCCAACTACAGCAAAATACCCGCCCAAGACCAAAATTGTTGAGGGGGGGAGAGACCTACATGCGATGCGACGGGGGGGGGGGGGGGGGGGGGGGGGGTTGTTTTAGTGGATTTTATATGCATTTCTAGGCTTGTTTTAATGGAATTTATATATGAACCCGCCCAATCTGGCAACACTGCTGACTGATCGCGGACACCGGGAGCGCTGCTATAAGTTACGTGAAGGGGATGAAAGAGCCGCAACACAGTGGTGAAAGAGCCGCGGGTTGCCGACCCCTGCTCTATACCAATAAAAAACATGTTTTTTCCATTGTTACGTATCTGGAATGACTTCATTTGTTTTCTATTATTTCTTATAGGAAAACACGATTCCAGATACGAGCAACTTGAGTTACGAGCTCCGTCCTGGAACAGATTATGCTCGTATCTCAAGGTATTGAAAAAATGCATTTACAGAAACAAAACTCAAAACTCTCTCAATCTAACCAGAGCATTTAATGAAACTAAACTAGAAGACATGAATTGTACGTTTTATAGTCCCACAAATGACTCTCATGAGATAAATCGGATACAATAACAGCCTGGACTTGACATTGATAAAGATGTAAAGAATTATTTAAATTGACTAATTAATTCATTAACAAAATCACTAAATCAAAACTGATTGATCAGTAAAATATAGTAGCAAATGCCATTTTTACAGTGACACGTCACTCGCATCTCTTGGTCTATTTATTTACAGTGGCACTTTATAACATTATTCTCTCTATATTTCTTGACTTCTAATCACTATTAGCATCCTCTTTGTGCTTTTATAATGAAGAAATAACTATTTAGACATATTTTTAAAAATAATGTAAAAAAAACAGCATCATTACAAAAACTTAAAACGATAAAAACTTTTTTTCCCCGTATTATTGGTATATTTCCAAGATTTGCAAATAAAATAGGAATATTAAAAGTATTGACTTTTTTAACTCGTTTTGGAAGGATCTTAATATGAATATTAAACAAATGAATGATGAGCAGCGTCTCCATGTATTCCTTTTCAACAGAAACTCTTAACAAAAACTAAAGTATTCAATAACACTGGTTAACGCTTAGACGCTTTTCTGTCCCTTATAATTGGTGCTGATGAGACTGAATGGTGAAACTGGTCTCTGATCCGCTCAGCGTGTGAGTTTATACCTCACTGACAGCACCTATTTAAACAAGAGCATGTTTAAATTCATTAAAGAGCTCTTCAGGAGCAGCGGCAGTCAGAGGTGATGTGTTAGGAGACTGAGACTCACCATGATTTCCATCGGACTCCAGCGGGACGTGCCCCAGTACATCGCCATTCCCTGATTGATCACATGGGTCATCGCCCGCACCGTTTCTGCCAATCAGATTGTCAGAGATTTACCGCATAATACATCATGTCATCGCGCCATTAGAACGTGTCACTTTGGATAAACGTGTGAAATATTAACAAGAAGAAGAAAAGAAGCTCGATTAGTACAAGGGAGGGGAGTTCGAATGATAAATGGCTTTGGGAGAATTGAATCAATATGTGCGAGACAAAATAAACAACTCGCGCTTCAGGTCAATATGAATCTCAGCTCAAAGAAACAAAGAGTGACTAAGTACCAGTGTGTAATAACCCAAACCAGCCATGAGAGAGAGAGCGAGAGAGCGAGAGAGAGAGAGAGAGAGAGAGCGAGAGAGAGCGAGAGAGCGCGAGAGAGAGAGAGAGACACTGACTGCTGCAGTGTGGAGCTCTTTAATGCCAGAGACCCGCGAGCTGTTTGTGTTTCAACCATTGAACTGTGTGAACTTTCTAAAGGGCAGCTCGGCTAATAAAGACGATCAAATAACATCTTTGTCTTGGTTTTTAAAGAGCAGTCACCCCTTCACCTGAAAACACTGCTTGAGATTTAATTCAAGTTGGCGACTTTCAAAAGGCCAACAGGACAATTTGAAAAGATCGTCTTACTTGCATTTTAAAAAAGATCTAATTTTGTATAAACTTGCTTGCGCTTAAAAATAAAAGGCTCCTAAATGGGGTTTTTGTACAGAAGAACTTTTTGTGGAATGGAAAGGTTTCAAAAAGACATTATTTGTGTTACAGATATAATAGACTCCTCAAATCGAGTTCCAACAGAAGAAGTGAATTGAGGCTGATATGTACCTTCCATGGGTGTGTTGGGGTCCGGTCGGTTTGCAAACACTACGTCCACATATTCCAGCTGCAATCTCTCCAATGACGCCTTTAAACCTGCAGAAGAGAAACTCACATCAACTCTCAGGTCTGTCAACCACTGCTGACTGATCTGTGCTCTACTCACCCTCTATAATGTGTTTTCTTGACAGTCCTCGCTCTGTCTCCGCTCTAGAAAACAGCAGCATTTGTACGGTTATGCAATTATCTTCAGTAAAAACATTACTTAGAATTGAAGCCATTTTAGTCAATGCAAAACTATAAACATCTAAATAGATTTAAAGTATCGTTTACCATAACTAAAAGAGGTATATTACCCATTTATTTATCATTTGAAAGTGAAACTTGTATCTCATGAACTTCATGAAAAGTATTATCTGTATCATACTAGATCTTAATCATTAATAGATCGCAATGTGGTCATTAATAATCATTAATAGATCGCAATTAATCACTAGGTGCCACAAGTGACTGTTAAAAAAGTTCATTAATTCAAACAGACTTAAAAAAATATTATTATATTCAAATTAACTAAGCATTTTAAGTAGGCTGCAGCACTTAACATTTTGTCAATCTCTGGTTAATTACGTTATTTTGTTTCGCTATTTGTTCAGAATCATGATCTCTATTTGAAAAAAACACAAACCATTTTTTTAAACCAAAAACGTGCAGCTTTACATCATACCGTTATTCATCTTATTATAAATATTAAATATACATACTTTCCACCCCAAAATATTTTGGTTGTAATGACTAAACTGGAGCGTCTGCAAAAAAGAAAAGATTAAGAAGTTGCAATTAATTACAACACAGTAACAGCTTTGGGTGACCGCTTTAATTTCAAAGCAACGCATGTTTACTTGCATTAATATAGGAAATGTATAAATACACACAGACGTATAAATGTGTGTGTGTGTATATATACACATATACATACATTTATGCATTTTATATATTAATGCAGCTTTCGATAAAACCA
>JAWRVZ010000164.1:1307500-1425000 GCA_037043235.1 Rhodeus uyekii
ACAACCTGTTCCATCTGGTTTTGACTGCCATTCTGCATTCAGCGTGAGCAGGTACATTGATAGAAACATGCTACGATGCTCCTGGTTGAGACGCGCCGTGAACCTCAGACGGCACATTCATGGATTATTCATGGTCTGTCTGATCCTCATCACAAAAGTGTGACTGACTTTCTGCAATTTCTGAATGACTTTTGGTTGCTTTGTAACACAAGCGAGGCTCTGCAAGGCTAACGTCTCCAGTAAACGTTGGAGAGAATGCAAAGATTTAAGCGATAAGGCATGTGAGTGAGTAATTAACAAAGAGCTGGGTGCTAAAAGCATCTTTAACTCCCTGAAAAGTATCTCCTTTATATTCGCAGACAGGGACGAGTGTCAATAACAGCCAGGAGACTAAAAGGCTCTCTGGCAGCCATTAGTGATGCTGAAGGTGCTAATTGGGCCCAATGAGGATACAGTTGGGCTGTGATTCTCCCCCAGGCCCAACACTAGTCAATTCAATGAAGCGTTGTAATTCAGTCAACCACCAACTGCCTCACTATTAATCTCTTAAAGATACCCTTTCAAATGTGGCCCGTTATGGGATGAATATAAAAAGACTTTTATAAAATGAATTTTGTACCACATCTGCAGTGCTTATCGTTGCAAGATGCTGTCCCGCTCCAAAACAACAAAGGTTATAATACCCATCCCAATTCACTATCATCAAAGGGGAAAGAGAAGGTGTAAAAATTGTTTGTTATGCACTAAAGAAAATATCCAAATTTTCATTGTTTAACTACTAATCCTTAAACAATCAAAGTGAATGGGAAATGTTTTCATTCATTGAAATAAATCTGAATTAACACCAAATAAATAACGTGAAATACTTTAACTAATTGAATAAAATACGTTGAAGTACTAAAACTACTAAATTGAAATTAATTAGAAATATAAAAAAGTAAAAACTAACAAATCCCACAACAGCACACAACAAAATTACTAAAACTAATTAAAGGTGAAGACTTATAAAAATAAAAAAGCTATATATATATATATATATACACATACACATACATATATATATATCTTTTTTATTTTTATAAGTCTTCACCTTTAATTAGTTTATATAATGTGTGTATATATATATATATATATATATATACACACACACACACACACACACATATATATATAAATAAAAAAATACTATGACAGCATTTAAATAATAATAATAAAATAAGACTGTTGTCAGGTGAAACAACATCTCCATTTTATTTTATTATGGATGAAACAGTTCAAATGTAAATATAAAATATGCATTTTTAATTGCACACAAGTAATGGCCATTATCATTAAATAATCCCAAGCACACACACACATAGAGCAAACCTGCTGACTATAAACTGCTCCCATCTTATACTGTACACATGTGGCTATGTGCATAAAACAATTAAGCAATATTAGAAAAATGATTTGATCACAGAAAAACTCTGACCAGCCATTCAGAATCTCCCAGAGTTGTGCAATCAATCGATCCAAAAGATGGATGAGCATTAAGCCAGTGTTTCAAACTGATCCAGGCTTTACATGAAAAGAGGAAGCTGTTGTGCTTTGATATAGTGGCCATTAACCGAAGAGAGTGCTTCATTAATCCATGTGAATGTACGGCCCGCCGCTACACTGCACTCTCTAATAAAAGTCCCAACTTCAAAAGAGAGTCCCTGAGACGACAGAAAGCTGTGGTGTGAGTGTGAGGATCTCTGAATATGCAAGCAATATTTCATGCATGCTCGTGTGTTTGTGTTAGCATGTGGAGCAGAGATGGAGATGGACACAGATGTGTGAGGGGGCGGCTCAGCCTGTGTTTTTGTTTGCTTATGTGCAAGGGAGAGAAAGACAGAGAGAGAGAGAGAGAAGGAGAGAGAGAGGGGTGACAAAACATGTGTGCACATGCCAGGGCAGATGTGTGTGCCAGCAGAGCCTGTGTGTGTGTGTCTTTGCAGATGTTAGCATTTTGGTGATGTATATATTTAAGCAGGGTGTTTGTCCCGTTACGGCACATGGGTTTAACACACTGCATTGACCGCAGTGCCAGAGCCGTATTTATTCCAAATGGATAAATGAAACGGTCCTTCCCACTCCTCTCACCCCATCAGTGCCGCTGACGTTCAGCAATGCCCACGCCCAGCACATTACCAACTGCTATCCTCACCTAATTTACACAGTTTATTTACGAAACATCATGTGTCAACTTTCCTTTTTTAGAGGAAGGAAAATGTGTTCTGATAGGGATTCACAGCACAGTAGGGAATAACAGCTGAAATTAACCCATCGATTTACATGCGCGTTACTGTCGGGACACAAATTGCTCAAATTGGAAATGCACATCTTGGCAAAAGAGTCCAAAATTAAACCAAAATGAGCAGATGTTAACAGAGGATCAGTTGAGCAGGCAGGGCCTCTGGACCTACTCTTAAATGAAAAATGTTTACTTTATGCATCTTATTTTTGGGTCATTCTCGACAGACATATGGACATGCATGATGCTCAGTATCAGTTAAGCTCATGTAATCATACTCATTCAGTGGATTTACATCAAACTTCATAAAGCAATTATAACGGGATTACAATACTTTGATCAAACTAATGTAATTATCATAGGATAATAATAATAATAACTGTAGTAAATTACGTGGCATACAATGATTTAAATGACAACTAGAGAATAAACTTCGTCGAGACAAACTTTAGAAGTTTGAACATCGGACCAGAAACTTTAAATTAGCATGATTTAAACGAACCACAACGCCTGTATGACATTTAGAACTGAAAATATATTGCTTTGCATTTGGTTGCTAGGGTGTTCTGTTTGGTTGCTAGGGAGTGGTGTGGCAGCTGCCAGTGATGTTACTCCAAAGGCTGCTTGTCCGTATGAATGATATAAACCAATCAGAACGCCTCTACGACATTTAGAACTGAAGATATCTCACATTGGATTTGGTTGCTAGGGTTCTAAGCAATGGTTGCTAGGGCGAGGCTAGGAAGTGCTGAAAATGAAACACTTTAAATCACATTACCGCTCTGAACAAAGTACGAATGTGCTTTATGAATGAACTCCATGGCATTATTTTGAGGTTTTCTCATCTCCAAATTGGTAAACTGTCAACACAACTCGTATGTGCTGAGAAAAGATTTGTACCGAGTCTTTAAGACACATTTGTCCCCTTTGAGAGCTGTATTAGTGGAGTATTTACATACATTGCGCAGTCTCTGCTAAGTATCTTCATCTGGACTGAGCAAAAAATGCAACGGCGGCTCAGACGAACCGGCGCTGAAGAAGATCCAGTACATCCATAAAAATGTACTTTTAATTTGATGCGAGTGGATTAAAACAATGGCCGGTAACATGCATACTGTATGCCTTTCTGAGTGTGGTATCATTTTTTACATTTATGCATTTGATAGACACTTTCATCCAAAGCGACTTACTCTAATCAATTCTTGTATAACCATACTTATTGATAATCCCACTGATTATTTTGCTTTATCTTGCTCACTGCTAATAAATAACATGTTTGTTGAAACATACAGTAGAAGCTATAATTTCAAGATCCAACTAGAAGTACTATTCAGTCTGAAAACTGTAAATGCACACGACAGTTTAGAGCCCTTCCCTGATCCGGTGGCTTTGTACTGAGTCTTTATGACAAGTTCAACACAAACTCCCACACAAGACATGGACGAGGAACACCATTTCCACTGATTCCCTGGGTCAGCTGCCATTTAAATGTTCATTCACCTTTTGAAATGACCCCTAGCTTTAAAGAAAACTTGATGAAAGTTCATGCTAAAAGAATCAAAATTAACTTATAAAACTGACAAGTAGATTTGACATTTTTGAAAGAGGAGCACCAGCTCAACAATGCTAGTTGCTATGGCATGCCTTGGTTGCTAGGGTGTTCCTGATAGTTGCTAGGATGTTCTGGGTGGTTACCAGGGTGTTATTTTCTTATTGCCTAGAGTGGTATAACTTGAAGCACAAACATTTCAAGTTGAATAGTTTGTATCAGGGGTTTTCTCAAATAACTAATACAGTAATACCTTGAGATAGGAGCATAATCCGTTCCAGGACGAGCTCGTAACTCGAGTTGCTCGTATCTCAAATCATTTTCTCCCATAAGAAATAACAGAAACAAAATCTATCGGCTCCGGCCCTCTAAAAAACTCCCTTATTAGTGCTAATAACAATGGAAAAAACATGTTTGAATTGCTATAAAGACACACACACACACACAAAATTATAGTATATAAGGATTCCTGTGATCTAAAATAAAATGTAGTTTTAATTATGAGTTCTTGCCTTCAAGACAGACGATACAGTAGCGGCGGAGGAGGAAGAGGAGGACAAGGGAGGGATAACGTAGGTTACATAAATAACGCAAACACAATACTGAGGACTCGCGGGAGATGCGTACGGAAGTCGACTATGGTTAAATCCATTGCAAAAAGAAACGAGCGCAAAACTGATGTTTGCGCATGCGTAAATTACATCCGCGACCGGATAACAGATCTACACATGAAAAAACGGGAGCCCGCAAGCTCACTTTAATTCCTTGCACGTGCATGAGATCTCATCTGCATGCAATACAAACGCGCGGACATTCCCCACATGTGAGCACTCGATCCTCTCCCGACTGCTGTTTTTGCTCGCGCAAACACTTATTTTAGTCGACAAACACCTGAAGTGAATGAGTGAGGCAGCATAGGCTGCTCGTATCTCAAACATTTACTCGTATCTCAAAGCAATAATTTGCTTGAAGGCTTGCTCGTATCTCGGAATGCTTGCAGGACGCTCATATCTCAAGGTATTACTGTATGAGCAAACTCTAGCTATATTTAAAAAATGCAAATGTATTGCAAATGCAATGTAACCTTCTTCAAATATTACATTACTTAACAACTATAGAAGACATTTCAGCACTACGATCTTTAATTTGACGGGGTGAGCTTTTGGCACACTCACTTTCCAGCCGCATAAACCTCTGCCGTGTCGAACAGATTGATCCCGTTCTCGTACGCCAGAGTCATCAGCTGCTCTGCCATCTGTCAGAAGAAAGGAAGAGAGAGGAGGGAATCCAGCATTCAAGGTGTCAATTATTAAACGCTTTAGTCTGCATTGTGCCAGTCTATAAGTCATCTTTAATACGTTTAAGTACATTTACAGTGTTTGCTGGCAATGAAACACTACGGCATGCCAGAGAGTGTGTAAGCAGACAAGAATAACATCTATCTTGGAACATTTAATATCAAAACGAAATAAAACATTTGATACGTCCACCAAACAGTGTTTATTTAATTTTTTACCAGCACAATATGTTCAGTTGAACCGTGTAAATGGTGATTCATGGAAGAATACTATGCAATGAAATAGTTTTTCTTAGTAAAAAGACATCTGAATCTGGGACTATACAGCATGAAATTGTGCATTTAATAACTTTTTTTACTTTATAACTTGCACAAATCAGAATATCAGAGGTATTTTTTTAAGTCTTAAATAAAGTGCATTTAGGATATGAATTTATGGACTATCTTGATACTGTTCAAGTTTTAACACTTTAAATGACATTATTTTTATTTCTTTCATGGAACACATAGAAATTATTTATTATTAGAACTACTGTATGGAAATATAAGAGGGTGAGTAAACAATGACAGGATATTCATTTTTGGGTGAAGTATCCCTGCAAGTGTGCTCACAAAAATGAGAAAACTCTTCATACCTCATCTGTGATCTGTCCTCCAAATGTCACCCATGTTCCTGTAAACAGATCTAGAATCAGTCACTGCTTTTCACAGGATAAACAAGGTTTAAATGATTATCAGCGATCCACCAATGACACTGAAGAGTAAAGCCGTGAGATGAAGTGACAGATAACATGGATAATCTTTAACGCCCTGCTGAAGATAACAGAACAATTGGCTGGATGGTGCCGACTTCAGTTCTCTATCAGTAAAAGCATCTGGTAGCTTGAAGAAAAATCATCATGTGAAAAAGAAACTACAAAAGCTTGTATTGTTTGCTGCGTTTCTCTTTATAAGAAGTCAAAAACTCACCTAATCCAAGACATGAGACTCTCAGGCCGGACTTCCCCAAGTTTCTGGAAAAAAGGAAATATAGACCGTGATTAATCGGTTTTACCCTGCTTTCATCATCACTTTGTTCAATCTAGAAGTCAGTGTAAGATCATTGCAGTACTAGATGAGATTGTCAGCTCTGGACGTCCCAACAACAACAGCAGCTCTATTACAAAACCTAGCGATATGCCATCAAGACTGCATTATAATGCAAAAAGGTTTCTTCCATATTTATGTAACTAAACAAAAAAAGGTTGCTAAAAAAGTATGCAATATTTTACCCCAAATTTGCCACATATTTATTAGCTCAGAGTTTCACACCAGCAACATTCTAAAACTCAAACTCTATTGGAAGCGATTGTGAGCAAAGCTAGGTTTTAGAACAGAGTTACGGTCTTCATCAAACCATTGAGGAGCTCTGCAGGCGCCACTGGGGCTGCTGGAGGTGCATATGGAGTCTGTGAGTCCTGCTGATTGGAAGATCAGGGGGGAAATGACACTTAGCAGTGCCTGAGGGCAGATCACTGACCCCGGGGGAGTCTGGGAGCAAGGGAGAGTATGGAGCGTACAGAGACAGCAGCTTTAATGAAGACAACTGGCTAGAGGAAGCCGTAGCAGCTTAAAGTCACATGAGAGAGAGAGAGACAGAGAGAGTGAAAGAGTGAGCGGTTGAGAGAGAGAGAGACAGAGTGTGAGTGAGTGAGAGAGAGAGAAAGAGACAGAGAGAGTGAAAGAGTGAGCGAGCGAGCGAGCGAAAGAGAGAGAGAGAGTGAGCAAGGGCGCGAGCGAGAGAAAGAGGGCAAGAGTGAGAAGAGAGCACGAGTGAGTGAAAGAGCGAGAGAAAGAGGGAGAGAGAGACAGAGTATAAGAAGTGTTCTTCAGAGGATGGAAGTGTTGAGTCTCACTGCAGGAATCTGGACCCACTCTCTTTAGCTTTTTGTTAGCTTTCCTTCATTTTTTTTCCTCCCAAAAAAGTTGTACAGTTTTGTGTAAAAGAGCCACAAAGATTGAAAGATGATTTGTAAAGGGTTACAGCAGGAAAACAAAACGAGATTAAAACACAGAAAACAACGGATTTGCGCCACTGACTTTTGAAATGAGAAAAACAGCAGAACAACATGAACTTTTCTCCATGTGTGTGTGTGTGGGCATGAAATTTCAATAATTCTTTAGTGACGTTATTTTTAAAAGTCTCCACAAGGCATTTCAAAAGCTTAAGTATATACGTAATATGATGTTAAACATCATTCAATATCATTCCTCAGCAATGAGAAAACACACAAGAGTTTTCTGTATTTTGATTGTTTACTGAAACACATAAATTATTGAAAAATATGGAATATACTTAGCAACAAACTGTGAGAGAAATAAGCCAGCCCTAGTTTGTGCGTGTGTGTGTGAATAAAGACGAGTAACTGGGATTAGGGATGATGTAACACGCTGTCTGTGTGTGTAGGAGTGCAAGGCATGCATGCGCGTGTTGTTGTAAGAGTGTGTGGGGTTTTTGTGTGTTTGTGTGGGGGTGTCCGTGTTGGATTAGGAACATGTAGGTGTCCAGTGGCAGATGAGAGACGCACATCGCACTGAATCTGAACAGTAACCTGCATTTCTCTGCATGAAGCATTTGCAGGCAACTCTATCATAACTGGCCATTTCTCCAGACACAAATGTTCACATAGAAGTGTTTAGTGTATATATATATATATATATATATATATATATACACATACACACTCACCTAAAGGATTATTAGGAACACACACTGATACTGTGTTTGACCCCCTTTCACCTTCAGAACTGCCTTAATTCTACGTGCCATTGATTCAACAAGCTGCTGAAAGACCTTCATTCTTTAGAAATGTTGGTCATATTGATAGGAGCATCTTGCAGTTGATGGAGATTTGTGGGATGCACATCCAGGACACGAAGCTCCCGTTCCACCACATCCCAAAGATGCTCTATTGGGTTGAGATCTGGTGACTGTGGGGCCGTTTTAGTACAGTGAACTCATTGTCATGTTCAAGAAACCAATCTGAAATGATTCGAGCTTTGTGACATGGTGCATTATGGGTACATGGTGGTCATAAAGGGATGGACATGGTCAGAAACAATGCTCAGGTAGGCTGTGGCATTTAAACGATGCCCAATTGGCACTAAGGGGCCTAAAGTGTGCCAAGAAAACATCCCCCACACCATTACACCACCACCACCAGCCTGCACAGTGGTAACAATCCACGTTCTCATTCGGTTTATGCCAAATTCTGACTGTCTCAACAGAAATCGAGACTCATCAGACCAGGCAACATTTTTCCAGTCTTCAACTGTCCAATTTTGGTGAGCTCGTGCAAATTGTAGCCAATTGTAGAGTGGTCATTTCAGTCAAAGTTGCTCTTCTATCAGCTTGAATCAGTCGGCCCATGACCTCTGACCTCCAGCATCCACAAGGCATTTTCTCCCACAGGACTGCCGCATACTGGATGCTTTTCCCTTTTCACACCATTCTTTGTAAACCCTAGAAATGGTTGTGCATGAAAATCAGATTGTGAAATACTCAGACCGGCCCGTCTGGCAGCAACAACCATGCCACGCTGCTGAAATCACCTTTCTTTCCCATTCTGGCATTCAGTTTGGAGTTCAGGAGATTGTCTTGACCAGGAACAACCCCTAAATGCATTGAAGCAGCTGCCATGTGATTGGCTGATTAGATAATTGCATTAATGAGAAATTGAACAGGTGTTTCTAATAATACTTTAGGTGAGTGTATTTTAAGCACTGTTTGTTTGTAGATATGTGGGAATTTTGAAGTTAATAAGCAAATGTCTTTATCTGCCAGGCGTTCATCTGCTCAAATGTAGTTTTGCAATTAACATGGAGCAAAGAAGTAAAGAGCATGTGGTTGATCAACGATGGGCAGGCCGGTGTCAAAGAAAAGAGTAGCGTTTTAATTAGACCTTGCATTGAAACAGCTTGTTCAGTGTTGGGCAGAACATACGCAACATGGTTCGGTTAATTCGGCACACACTCCTCTTGTGTGTTATTCTGCTGCTGTCAACCAACATATGAAGCATGCCATCAGCCCAATGATTCTCATCTGCAAACGTGTGACGCTCTGAGCGACGTCTTCACTGCATCACGCAGCCGCTCGGTTTACACTTTTTAGGGAAATCAACAGAGACTGTAAAATAAAAAAACCTTCTAAAGGGGCAAGAAACAATTTTCTAGACATTCAAATAAATGCATGAATTCTATACGGCAGAAGACAATGCAAGATTTACATTTTTTTTTTTTGTGTTTTCTGAAGGGTTTAAAATCAACATCAAACTACAGGATTTTGAGTCTCAAAAGCCATTAGAATGCAAGAACAAATGTATGGCGTTTATTAGTGAATTGAATTAGTGATACTAAGTGTTCTGCGTGCATCTGTGTGATGAGCGGTGAGCTGACAAAATGTGTGTTTTGTTGCAGGCTATTATGATATTATGAATCTGATGGATTAACAACTCCTTTATAGTTCAAATAAAAGTGACTGGATCAGAATAAGCTGCTGTTTTCTACACTGTAGCTGAAATAAAAGTCCCATGAAACCGTACAAGACTTTTTGAGCGATATTCCTTTTCCATGTAATAACAAAGTGATGTATAATAACAGTACCTTTTTTTTCTCCAGTGTACTCTATTGTTCAATACTCATATCCTAATGGAAATGACTCTGTTGCTATGGTGACCTTCTAAGACAAACTCGAGTATACAGGCACTTTTAGTAACTTGTAATCAAACTTTTGTGATGTATAGAAACGCAGTTGAAACTGATGTTGAAAAGAGAAATATGAACATATTAACACCCTCCAAAATTGTACTTCTTTCCAATCTTCCTATAATTTGCCTCCTGTTGAGCCCTCACACTAAAACAAACAAATATACATTTCTGATGCATGACACCCATTCATTAAAGTATTACACTGTTTGGTGCGGCATCGCTCACATGCCAGTCTTCTTATCTCATCTCAGGCTGCCAAAAATAAGCCTGAAGAGTTTTTTATTCTCATTATACGCGGCAATTGCCACCCAGTCAGAAACAAACAATATGCCACAGATAAATTCCAAGGCTGTTTATGACTCACTCATAGTATGTCCAGTGAATAAGATCTGAGATATGTTTGTGAGATCAAACAAAGCATCCCTACCATGATTAGTACGATTAGTAAAGCTGTTTGCACCAATAAACGTATGACTGAAGCGGTGTAACTGTGTCCAGTTCAAAGGTACGAGTGGATGGGAAGATAATCTGGTGTTTGAGGGCTAGTGAGCTCTTGATTGTGCTGCCGTGTTACTGTTTCCTGGTTGTCAGTGATGTGTTGTGTTGAATATTTCACAGGCTGTATCTGAATACTGCATGATGGACGGCGGCGCGGTCACAACAGGACCCAGGTGCTGCGCTGGAGATTCGGCTTGCCAGGCGTCAGCAGAGATCAAGTCAGAGGTCAATAAATGTTACCTTTGTCTTTTAGTCGGGTTAATGATATACTGAGAACACGGCGGTCAGGTTTGTTTACGAAGCAGAGGGAGTTCAACTTCGGCCTCTTCTGCCGCCACCTGCTTCAATGAGCTCCTGAACTCCAGAGATTTCACTCCAAAAGTAGAATACCATTTGTCAAAACAATGTTAAAAACACTACATGAGTCCATTTTGCAAGAAAATACTATTTCAGTCTTTCCACACAATTTTACATTTCATTTAGCTACTTGCAGTTTACTTTTAATTACTTATAAAATTGACTTGTTTCTCCATCAATTTGTTTTGTCAGCACGCATTAACCCTAAATATTTCAATTCTGCCATCATTTACTCACTCGTGATCTAATACATAGTCAGGTTTCACATATATGACATCAAACACTATAAGTTTCAATCGTCATTGATATGCATTGATGTGCCATGTTTGAAATAAACATTCAAAGACATTTGCATGGCTTCAAAACACAGAAGTCATATTGTCTACTTTTTGAGGCCTACGGGTGAATAAATAATGACAAAATTCATTTCTAGGTGAACTATTCCTTTAAGGGAAATGCATGTCACATGACCAAATGAAAGCCAACTGGCCCTCAAAAGAAATGAAAGCATTAATTATTAAGCCTTGCTGTTACTGTACGAGTTATTAAATGGCAGGCAGATGCTAAAATGTATGCTAAATATGCTATGATAAATGCTGGTATGCTAAATGCTAAAAAGAAGAAACCCGAGCCTCACTTTAAAAAAAAAACTGCAGTGAGTTCTCATGTTAATTTCTCATACAAAGTGTTGAAACGCCAAGTTAAACCGTAGCTAACGAAAACAAGGTCGTAGCAAGGTTGATCATAACTTTTACATGTAGCGTGTGGTGAAAACTGTAATAAAACAATACAACAATATTCAGTGTCCATATCTTGGCTAATCATTCATTTATAAACAACTATAACATAACTGCTATTCAGAATGTAGTGGCAGTTATAGTAGCGGTTAGCATCAACACTAGCTCGTCTTTAACAACTCATTATAGATTGTTTATTAAAACAAACACTTGTAAATATATAATCTTAAACATGTCTAATGTCACCTCGATGAACTTAAAATGAATCCTCCATTTTATAGTGCAGGGGTGTCAAACTCAATTGCACAGGGGGCCAAAATCCCAAAAAAACTTTAGGTCGCGGGCCGAACAGGATAAACATTTATTGAAAACACTAAAACTAAACTTTTAAAACTTACCTTTTTTTTTAAATTAGATGTGAATAAAAACAGACAGAAATATTATTCTGGAATAAATCAACTTATACCTTAAATAACTTAAAAATATAAAAATATTAAAAAAAAAACTTTAAAACAAATTAAAATATATCCTGTCTAAATTATACAAGTTAGAAATAAAGTAAACATGTAAAGTAAAAGTAAGTAAAAGTTAAAATAACAAACATTCAAATTTCTTTACTCTTATGTCATTTTATATAAAACTTAAAAAGATTTATATATAAAAGATTTTGCTCTCCATAAAAATATATCCTGTCAAAATTATACAAATTCAAAATATGGACATGCTGCATAACAAAACCTGGAAATCTAAATACAATTTTTGCTTTTCAGCAATAACAAATCAAATCATTCAGTTGAATTTGCTCTTATGTCATTTGTCTTATAGTGCCGTCTTATTAAATTATTTAATTACTGCCACATTAGCTCCGCAAATGAGACACACGGGTATACCGACAGTATGTCAGTAAACATATACCGTATTTTCCCGCATATTACCCATGGGTTATAGCAGATTTTACAAACTATATCACAATTTTTTTTACACTTAATAATATTTCAATATATTTGTTACGTCTCTAAGGACGTAATGTTTTTTTTTTTTTTGCGCTGTATTTTCTTTCTGGCGCTTGCACTATCACTCTGACAGCTGGCGCTGATATGCTGTCTGACCTGTCAATCATGCAAGAAGACGTTCTGCCATGAGGGCGGGCTCTTCTCATCCGATGATCAACACCTGAATTTCGCGCACAAGCACTGTGTACCGAGCCTGAACAGTTATGGATAATTGACAATAACAATCGCGCGGTACTAGCGCGAGCGCGAAGCATCATTAGCCACTTCCTGTTTAATACAGGAAGTGTTCGGCGAGTCAGCTGGAGCGCGGGACATCTCGCGGGCCATTAATAAAATGCTCTCGCGGGCCGGACATAATTACACGCCGGGCCGGATGTGGCCCGCGGGCCTTGAGTTTGACACCTATGTTATAGTGGATGAACAAGATTCAAGTGTCTGTTTTGGCGTTTTCTAACGGAACCAGAAAAGCGCTAACTGCTAGTGACATCATCACGTAACAAATTATATTAATTTGAACAAATGAGGAAGTAAAACACAAAGACAGAAGAAACACGAGCCTCACTTTTTAAGAAATCTGCAGTGGGCTCTTGTGTTAATTTCTCATACAAAGTGTTGAAACTCTGACTAAAAACCAAGTTAAACCGTAGCCAAGGTCGTAGCAAGGTTGACCATTTACTTTTACATGTAGCGTGTGGTGAAAACTGTTATAAAACAATACAACAATATTCAGTGTCCATATCTTGGCTAATCATTCATTTATAAACAACTATAACATTCAGACTGCTATTCAGAATGTAGCGGTAGTTATAATAGCTGTTAGCATCAACACTAGCTCGTCTTTAACAACTCATTATAGATTGTTTATTATAACAAACACTTGTAAATATATAATCTTAAACATGTCTAATGTCACCTCGATGAACTTAGAGCATCGCCTCTATGACATTTTATAGTGGATGAACAAGATTCAAGTGTCTGTTTTGGTGTTTTCCTGCGGAACCAGAAAAGCGCTAACCGGAAGTGACCCAACAGGAAGTGACATCACGTAACAAATGATATTAATTTTAAAAAATGAGGAAGTAAAACAGAAAGAGATGTAAGAACTTCACATTTTCCTAAGAATTAGTGTAAACAGAAAAAAAGCATATATTAGAAAATTACATTCCTTTAAGGACAACGCAGTGGGGAACGTGATGATTTATCCGTACAGCGTTCTTTCATCCACGCACAATACTCTGATGGCTGCCTCGTGCGGATCTGTTCTATGAGATTTGTGTTTATGTAAGAGCAATTCAGACTATGAGCAAACCTCCTACACCCTGTGCTAAAAGCAGTAGCTCTACCTGAGAACGGCTTCAGAAAGAAGTTCCATCTCAAATCCCACATCTTTCCCTCTTCTCCACCAACACCACCCCTTTTTCCACAGCCTCCACACACACACTTTCTGAATAAGAGTTCACGTTACCATTATGAGGGTGATGAAGCGGCCCACACAGAATCTGCACGTGCACAATTTCAACACAATTCAGGATAAATGGGTCAGACACACCCATGCAAAAAAAGGTCTTTGTGTATTGCTGCCATGACACTCACTAATGGAATTCATTCATTTATGCATGTAGCATAAATAAATAAATAAGACATGGTTCAAAAGTTTGGGGTCAATACGATTTTTTGTCTCATGTTCACAAAGGCTATCTATAGATTATAGATTTAGTATTGAGCTTTCCTGTTGCTCAATCAGCAGAGAGTGACGCTTGCAACATCAAGGTAATGGGTTCGATTCCCAGGGAAATCAAGAACTGATTAGAATGTCAATGTGTTTCTTGAATGCAATGCAAGTCGCTTTGGATAAAAGCGTCTGATAAATGCATGAATGTATTATATGTATAGTACATGATATTTAGTAGTATATATAGTTTATAATAATCTGAAATGAGCTTTCAGAACAAAACATTGAAATATAGAACATAAACTGTTGTCATATTTAAATCAAAACACACAGCTCTTAAATTTTAAGTTCAATTTAAGGAACGGCACCCTTTACGGAGACCTCAAATAACAAAATATTGGCATTCAGACTAAGTGTATAGTTTTTAAACAGTATTTTAATTTTGTCTCATGTTCACAAAGGCAACATTTAGTATAGTTTTTTTAATAGTACATTTTTAGCATAGAGCTTTCCTGTCGCTCAATCAGTAGAGCGTGGCGCTTGCAACATCAAGGTCATGGGTTCGATTCCCAGGGAAAGCAAGAACTGATTAGAATGTCAATGTGTTTCTTGAAGTTATTTTGGATAAAAGCGTCTGATAAATGCATGAATGTATTATATGTATAGTACTTGATATTTAGTAGTATATATAGTTTAACAATAGCTTTTTCCCCATGCGAAATGACCAACACAGATAATTGGGGGCCAATATGACTCTGTTTGCAGCTCATTTTACATCTGTAATGTGAAGTATTGATTATTCCCCATCTGCATCACTGCCTGAAACCTGAACACGCAAATCATTTCAGCAAACCTCAGCAAAGCATTCATTTTCTTTGAGAAATATGTGCATTATTGAATTTTGTTTATTAAAAAAGTAAATGGAGACAATTTACTGTGAATTTGCTCTATAATTTAACTATAATTTCTAAACCCGCCATTCAAATTATTCCGATTTTATTTTCTAAACAGGAGTATTATTCAACAAAAAGTAAACAACTAAAGGGTTCAAGCCATTTTCAAGGCAAAAACACACAGTCCACCACATCAACACAACAAGCTAGCAGGGAGATGAATAAAAGTGTTTATTTCTGCTAGAGTCCTTTCGGGATTAATAGATCTATTCCTAGAACGCGATAAAAACGACAGACATTCCCTGCCAGTGAGAATCAACACGTTCTTAAAGCGCAAACATGCAAGCGTTAATTAAAAGCTATCAGCACTGCACAGAGAACCGAACATACAGCCATCCATCTCTGCTTCTGAGGCATGAAAAAAGTGTCTTATCAGAGTGACGGATTACACACACACACACACACACACACACACACACACACACACACACACACACACACACACACACACACACACACACACACACACACACACACAACCCTTAAATAGAAATGCCCATGTGAGATTTTTATAGCATTTATAGTGGTATTGTGTGGCTTTGTAGAAGCAAAGGCGGATGTTTGTTCCTCACAAACACTCATCAGGCATCATTTCATGTGGGAGTGAGTCTGAACTGAAGGTAGTATCAGTTATAGTGAAATCCAGAAGTACAATCAAATCTCTCAACACGCCTACTCTTTAACGCCTTAACACTTTAACACTTACTGCGTCGTCTTACATTTCAACACCTTTTCATCTCAGAGCTTCCAGTTCTGCTTTGCACATGCTATTTAAGTGTGTTTGCTCGGTCTCAGTTATACAAGTCATCTCATAAACACAGGGAAACCTTTTATATTAAAAATACATTAACAGTATCCCAAACTCATTGCTAGAATTAATACAATAGACTGAATGACTATATTTTGTTTGTATGATCTTCTATTGGATCATAAGTATACATGATTAGCTTAAAATTTGGGGTCTGTAAGACTTTTTATTTCATTTTTTATTAATTGAATATTTTATTCAGCAAGAGTGCATTGAACTGTGTTGAAATAGAGTTGCTTTAAAAACAAAAGTGACCCCATTTTTAAACATTACTTTTTTTTCCCCTTCTGTTTGTGAACTTTCTATTAAACAACAATCCTGAAACAAACTTATCACAGGTAATAAATAAAGCAAAAAAGATTAATCAAGATTCAAGACTAATACAACTATAAATGTTTATGTTGCATGTTTATGCAAATTGTAGATATCAATATGTTGTGTTTGCCAAAAACCTTTTATTTCTAAATGACAGAAGCCTTTAAAAATCAACCTCAGCCAGTCAGCTAAAATCTAATTATTAAAGCATGATTCATCATGAATAGTTTGTCATTGCAATATTTAAATAAAAACAGAACTTGCTTAACCTCCTTTTCAGTTGATGTTACCAAGACTGCGTTCATGTTAGTAAATTTGAACACATTTGGTGTTGACACGCATCCATTCCCATGTTTTGCTTAAACAGATTGATTTTACAGAGTATAAATAAAGGGGTTTGCAGCCCATTCTGCAGAACGTAGAATAATACGATCTCCTCCACAAAATCATAAACCGGTTTTACCCAAATTGTTACCGTATTTTCCCGCATATAACCCGTGGGTTATACCAGATTTTACAAACCCCGCAAGGGGGTGCGGGTTATATAAGGGTGCGGGCTATATCCCAAATGTTTTACAAGTAATAATATTTCAATATATTTGTTTGATTTTTTTTCTTTCTTGCGAGGGTTGTTGTCTCTGGTGCTTGTACAGTCACTCTGACAGCTGGCGCTGATAGGCTGTCTGACCTGTCAATCATGCAAGAAGACGTGATTGGCTGTGCTGCATGAGGGCGGGCTCTTCTCATCTCATCGATGATCAACACCTGTAGAATCGCTTCTTAAGGGACGAGCTGCTGCACAGCGGGAGACACTGCTCTTTCTTTTTCTTCTGATTCTGATGTGTTTGTTTTGTTATTGTGTGAATTTCGCGCACAAGCACTGTGTACCGAGCTGAACAGTTATGATAATTGACGTCATGCGAGCAACATTCGAAATTCGAAAGGGAACTTACAAAAAGAAGTTCATAAATCTATGGGTGCGGGTTATATAAAGGTGTGGGTTATGCCGATGATTTCTTACACAAAACCCATGGGCTATATTAGGGTGTGGGTTATCTGCATCTGCGGGTTATATGCGGGAAAATACAGTAATTGAATCCTGACCGGAGCCATTTAATCAGTCCGCACAGCTATTGATCTTCCACATAGAGACAATGGCAATCTACGATATGGCATTCTTCCCAATTCTACACTCACCGATACAATACCTTTGTCTATCCAACGGTTGAGAGACCAGAGTAATACTGCTGGAAAGACGCTGGATAATTGAAAGCCCCCCTCCACTCTTCTCTCTTTACAATGGCCCTGTCTGCTTCGATTCATCTGGGAGAATGAGATTGTGATTGCAACTGACTAATGAAAATTACACTAGGTCAGACAAAGGTGCCGGTCTGCCAGAGCGAATCCTGGAAAACAGGAATGGAAGGACTTTTATCCTTTTGAGAGTACAGAGTTAAAAGCTAATGGTGTATTTTCCCAGGGATGTGGCATGAACATGCTTAACGTGTTGTAGCCAGCAGCTCATCATTGCACGTTCATTACATCGCAGCAAAAGTGGTGTGTGATGTAACTTCCTGTGCTAAAGTTTCAGATTCTTGAACCTTGAGTGCAACGGCCCACTTCTGCTGCCAACCGCTCTAGGGACTTAATATGGCACATCATTGAAACTCACCCTGACAAGAGAGCAGTGCGTCCCAGGCTGATTCTTCCTCTGGGTTTTTGGGCACAGTTCTCAAACACGCATAAACAAACACTCAAAGAACTGCTCACAGTCTTTCATCGCATATACACGTACTCAACAAAGAAGCATCTGGCAGGGCTCGATCCGGTCACTCTGAGCTTCATTAGAGAAGATCCACACACACACACAAACACACACACACGCTTCCTCTGGCAGAAGATCAGATGCTGACCTTGCAGCCAATCTGGGGGGCTTCTGAGAGCCGGAAGGATCTTTGACTCTTGGCATCAGGGGAATCACTCTACGATCTTAATCTCAAGACAACAGAAGGCGCTAGAATCAAATATTGCTTGCCTCAGACAATTTAGAACAGTAGAAAAACCCTAATAAGAGACGTTACCTCTCACTTAAAAGCGTAGTTCACACAAAAAAATAAAAGGTTCTTATATTTACTCGCTCTTAAATCATTCCAAACTCGTACACACTTTAGAAGAATAGTTTATGGTAACCACTTATTATATACACACACACACATCCATCCATCCATCTATAGAGAGTGAGAGAAAAATCAATTAATCAATAATCTAGTCCTATGTACTTCTGAGATTTTTTATTATTTTATTTATGGTGTTTTTTGGAGCTTGACAGATGTGACCACTGTTTTTGTACAGAAAGAGTGCAAAGGGCTTCCTTTATTTATAACGTGTTCCATAGAAAACAGTCAACAAGAACATTTCTTTAAAATGGGAAGATGAAGCTCCAAGACAGTGACATTGCATGAAGTAACTCATAATGAATGCATAAATGAATAAATGAAATTAACAAGGTCTAGCTAACTCTTCTCTCGCTCTACAGGAGCGAATATTAAACCTGACAGAAATTGGAGCCTCTGACAACCAAATCGCTTAGCGATCCTGACTTTAAATAGGAAGGAAAGATCACACGCCTTTCATTAAGAGCTGTTATTAGGATTTTTTATTTTTAAGCAAATGAACATGACAGCTGAAAGCAATCTGGCAGTTTTTCTGGCAGTCATTATGCAAATGACCAAATACTTGCAGGTTTGTTGCTAATGAATGTAGAAAATGTTTAATTTCAATTTGCATTTCATGTCACGGAAGAAAGAACTCTCAAATATACCCAAAAAAAATTTTGATGTAAAAAAATAAATAAAAATTATATAGTATATATTTATAAGTAAATAATATTTATATATATATATATATATATATATATATATATATATATATATATAAAATAAATATATAAAAAAATTATATATATAAATATTATTTTATATTATATTATACTATTATATATATATTATATTACACTATTATATATTATGACCACCTAAGACAATGAATATAAAACGCACATGTCAGCAGTTGTGCAGTCAATCTATTAGGACAAAAATTTCATGGAGATGCTGAGAGCAGCAATGCAGGGATATGCATCTATTTTACCAAAAGCTCAATTTTGTTAAAATCCCTGAGAAAAACAGCAGCCATCATTGTCTAACAGATAAAGCTGTATTAGCAGATTGATTTGAATAGTAATAGACAGGGCTGATTCCATTAAATGCAATCAAAGCACTTTGCTGAAATGCATATGGGCACCAGCATATCCCAATTATCCCAATCATCACGCTTTTGAACCTGTTAGAACCATTCAGCACGAATATTCTGTCAAAATGATGCAAATGCTATTATTTTTTCTTTTTACTTCATTTACATTCATGCATTTATCAAACGCTTTTATCCAAAGCCACTTGCATTGCATTCAAGAAACACATTGACATTCTCATCAGTTCTTGCTTTCCCTGGGAATCGAACCCATGACCTTGGCGTTGCAAGCGCCACACTCTACTACAGGAAAGCCTTCATGACACATACTTACATCATTCAAAATTCGAAACAAAAAATATAACAAATCACAACATTTCCTGCTAATTTCATTATTGGATATTATCTGACGTGATTCACAGTTACAACACAAACTAGTTTTCCTACCTATATTTCATGCCAGTTCTCATGCTCTGGTCACTTGAAGAGGGCACGCTCTGGACGGACAGCTGCCCGAGGCTCCTGGCCACCATGGCCACAGCTTTAAACTTGCTTCGGGTTCCAGTGCTCGGACTGTTAGCGTTTTGCCGATTGAGCCGGTCATCCGTGCTACGGCTCATGGACCGGTGGTCCGTGCAAACAAATGACACCTGCATCCGGTCTCAGAAGATGCACAGTTATCACAGAAAAATGATCCTCAGAAGTCAGCCAGATCCAGATCCTCTGGAGAGCAAACTTACAGGATTCTCAGTCCTACTGGAACCGTGCAACGAGTTTGACTCCTGCTTGGAGAAGCGAATGCAGGAAGGCTTGCTCAACTAGACTGGCAAAGACCTGACACAGCCGTCTTCAGCGATGCCCGCGAATCCCATTTCAAAGCTTCCCAGACCGGCACATGAACTTCACCGCTGGATTATCAGACGGGCTGCCGCTCAAGACCACCTGCACGGCTCCCATGTCACACACAGTCTCACGTAAGAGGCTTTATTAGAGTGCAATGCCCACAGTCCTAGTCTTAATTTCCTTTTTCAGGGTTCAACATATTTTCTTTGCATTCAAATCCTTGTTTCAGGCTTAATCAAAGACAGCGCATGTTCAAAAACACTAGCTGGTTTCTTTGTAATCTCAGTTCAGCACTTCAGATGACAACAAATATCAAGCAATAAATTGATGCATCAATGGATGAGATGTGCTCGCATGCCTCCCTCTGTGAGCTCTGTATCTGTCCGCTGCTGAGATACCTCACATGCACTGGAGCTCCTCCTCCTCGCGCAGATTAAACTTATAAGTGCAGTCAGAGCGCAAGACACAAAGAGGCAGAGCGTGAGTGAACGAGTGCGAGAGGATGGGAGGGAGGAGCAAACGGGGGGCTGAAAGAGAGAAGGTGGATGGGTTCGCTCTACACTGAGATTTTTTGTTCATACTTGTAC
This sequence comes from Rhodeus uyekii, assembly GCA_037043235.1. Lineage (NCBI taxonomy): Eukaryota > Metazoa > Chordata > Actinopteri > Cypriniformes > Acheilognathidae > Rhodeus > Rhodeus uyekii. The sequence goes on from JAWRVZ010000164.1 coordinate 1,328,400, forward strand.
TACTATTTGCACGACTTTCCACATTATTTTGATTTATATTTCTTATTTGCAATATTCTCATTGCAACAAATGTATTACTTTCAAAGTAAAAACATTTTTCCTGATACTGTACACTACATTAAATTAAAAAAAGGCTGCATTTAAAATACTGTAAAAAAGTAATACTGCGAAATATTACAATTTGAAATAATTGTATTGCAACATATTTTCTTTATATAATAGTTAAATATATATATATATATATATATATAAATATATACTTTTTTTACATTTTATATATATAAAAATGTAAAAAAAAAAAAATTATATATATATACATACACATACATACACATACATACACATACATACACATACATACACATACATACACATACATACACATACATACACATACATACACATACATACACATACATACATATACATACATATACATACATATACATACATATACATACATATACATACATATACATACATATACATACATACATATACATACATATACATACATACATATACATACATATACATACATACATATACATACATATACATACATACATATACATACATATACATACATACATATACATACATATACATACATATACATACATATACATACATACATATACATACATATACATACACATACATACACATACATACACATACATATACATACACATACATACACATACATACACATACATACACATACATACACATACATACACATACATATACATACATATACATACATATACATACATATACATACATATACATACATATACATACATATACATACATATTCATATACATACATATACATACATATATATATATATATATATATATATATATATATATATATATATATATATAAAGATTTGTAAAAGCTGTATATAATATCCTTCAAAAGTTTGGGTTCAGTAGTTTTTTTTTATTCAAAGTGTAAAAGAAAATACGATATACATATATATATATATATTTATATATGTGTATGTGTGTGTGTGTATATATATATAAATAAATAAATAATATAAGTGGTTACCATAAACTATTCCATTTAATGATTTTAAAACATTTATTTGAAATATTATATTTTAAAAATGCAAAAAGTCGTATTTTCTTTTCACTTTGAATTAAAAAAAACCTTACTGATCCCAAACTTTTGAAGGATGTTAAGCGATGAAACACAGAGTCAGTGGTCACCGATGTAGTTTAGGTCATATCAATCGACCTCACTAACTTTCAACTGGAAAACATGTTTTTAGAAAAAGAGAAGGCGGCAGAAGATTGAAAGCAAGAACAGCAGGTTTACTTCATGTGTTATTGGGTGTCCACTTTGACTTCAAGCAATTAACAAAAGAATAAAAGGAGCAGAGCGCTGTGAAGGCAACATCAATATGGCCCTGTGCACGGCAGGATCTCTCATACATGCATGCAGTGCTGGCATGTGTAAAATATTCATTATGCAACTTGATCTGTCTGAATGTGTATGAAAGCCAGGGGAGGCTGGAGCACATTACAGTGCAACTGCTAAATCATATAGTTCAACCGCCTGCCTTCCTGTCAGACGTTACACACGAGGGAATATGTTGGCCAAATTATTACCTTCGGTTCATGACAGCTCTCTTAACCCTTTAAAATATGTGAATCATGCATTTTTGAAAGCCTGGTTTAGTTGTCCAATTATGTCAGTCTCAGCAGAGTCTGCGATGTGGTAAAGACAGGAAACACACAGCAGCAACCAATTAGCTGCGTTATGGGAATCAATGCGGACAGGAACAACATAAGATGCTGGAAAGTCATTGGCAGAGCAAGGGAATTTAGTGGACTGGAGAAAGTGCACACTTTTATAGTAATGCAATCATGTATATCCAACAAAGACCAGTCATAAATAGTTCAAACTTTTTATACAAATATACTTATGTCATGAAATGTAGCAGTTCAGATCATCATATAAATATGAGATGAGAATCAGTCTGGCTTTCCAAACTGTACATCACAAACACATATTTCCATTTCGGTGGCTTAATGCCAGGAATTGAGTATCACCATATGGAGGGATAGTTCACCCAAAAATGAGAAATCTGTCATCATTTACCCTCATGTTGTTCCAGATATGTAGAACACAGATATTCTGAGGATTACAGTGAAAGTCAATGGGGTCCAACAACGTTATACACCACTGACTTTCATTGTATGGCCTTATGCTTTATTGTAAGCTCATCTAAGAAGCTTAATGAAATTTCCATTGATGAAAAAGTTGGTTAAAAAGCACTGATATTTTGCTTGGAAAACTTTGATTTAAAGGGATAGTTATCCCAAAAATGAAAAAATCTGTCATTTACTAGTTATCCCTCATGTTGCTCCAAAGTGTATTACTTCCCTTCTTTGGCGGAGCATAAAATAAGATATTTTGGGAACGATTTGATTTTTTTTTGTCCATAGACTGAAAATCAATATGCTCCAATATTGATTGGTTCTCAATGTTCTTAGAAATATTTTATAATTTCGAAGGACATTGTGGGGAAAAATGCAAACTGTTAAATAAGGAAGGGGAGTAAATAATGACAAAATTGTCATTTTTGGGTGAACAATCACTTTAATTCTTATTTTATTTTATTAGTTTACTTGACAGGGACAGTGTACATTAACTGGTATTGCTGTAAATGCACCAGCATCAGCCAAAAGGCTATTTTTCATCCGTTGTCTCTGGACAGATCTTAAAATTGTCTACCTAAAAACACAATAAAAGGATTACAGAGAACAATACAAATATAAAAAGCAGTAAAATTGATAGAACTAATACAGTGTACAAATTTACTATAAAACAGAAAACCTTTGAAAAAAGAAAAAAATAATTAATATTACAATATTCTCAGACCTTTCATACAATGTTTCAGATCCCAATAAAGTTATCAGCCAACTAACCCTGCTTCCTATTCAGCCAGTTTCGCTCACTGCTTGGCGAATGTTCATTTTGGACCTTGAAGCTAATCCTTAGTCCGTTTGCATTTTAAATGAGTACAATTTTACATTTCTGCATTTGGCAGACGCTTCTATCCAAAGCGACTTGCATTGCATTCAAGAAACACATTGACATTCTAATCAGTTCTTGCTTTCCCTGGGAATCAAACCCATGACCTTGATGTTGCAAGCGCCACGCTCTACTGATTGAGCAACAGGAAAGCCTGTACATAGATATGCATGTGGCACTAGACAGGTGTAGGTTCGTGACTAAAACAAAAATGGCTAATGCAAACATGCATGCTGGAGTCTGTTCTGTATCCATGGCTCCAGTTAAGCGGGAATGGATTGGGGCGAGCGGGCCGTGGGAGGCTCACATGCCACACTTGTTCAATTTCAGCCGCCAATTTTGTCACCCGTACACAACCCTGGATGATGCAGAACTCGTCAAGTGGAGCGAGTGGCTTTGTCCGTGTCAGCTCCTCTTACAATCAAACGGGGTCACCAAACTTTGGACGATGCATTTGTGTCCATGAGCATGAGTGATTTTTAAACATAATATACCATTAATTTACAGGGCCTGATGATTTAAAAAGAGGCTTTCATCCAGAACACACACACACACACGTGGTTGCTTCAGCATGTCAGGAGCTGTGACACAATCTGACACAAAGCATATCAGGTCGAACACATCCAAAGGCCTGGTTTAATCATGTTGTGTATCTGCACATACAGCATTAAAGTGAAACCTACACCAATGTCACACAACCCTCCACAGATGAGCGGAGCCATCTGGGAAGCGGCTTGCTTTGAGTTCTTGTATTTTGACCTGTGTGTGTGGGTTCTAGTTGCCAAGTAACAAACGATTCATCACCATCATGCCTCGGTAAGCACATCGGGCTGGCTGATATTGGTTCATGATTTGGTAAAATGTGATAATGGGAGATCAATGAAGGCTTGTGACGTGCAAGAGGCCAATGGAACGATGCAGAGAGCTTGATCAATACAAGATGGAAATGATGTATAGTGCCATTTTGCTGATGTAGAAACCTATATGTCTTCTTCCCACACTGACTGGTCACAGTCCTTGTGAATTTGAGAAGGCGGATGTGCAATCTCTATGGCAACTGAAGTTTTTAATCCACACAATGTCCAAGGATGACTTTCTGGGCCCCGATTCAATGGATATTTTCAAACCAGGTGTGTGAAAAAGCCTTAACCATGAAATACAACAACTTAGTCCTGCTGCAAGGTCAGCTTGTCTTGCTGAATAAAAGATCTTCACATCCTTAAAACAAGATACATTTATTGAGACAACGAAGATAATGCTGTTTGTCGAGATGTTTAAACTAGAAAACAAGACATCAAATGTTGTGAAGATGAGCAGTTACAATATGTTGCTTTATGAAAGGAAAACAGCAACTACCGTATTTTCCCGCATATAAGCTGCGGGTTATACCAGATTTTACAAACCCTGCAGGGGGTGCGGGTTATATAAGGGTGCGGGTTATATCACACATTTATTTACGCGCAGTAATATTTCAATATATTTGTTACATCCCTAAGGACTTTTTGCGGTATTTTCTTTGTTTTCCTTTCTTGCGAGGGTTGTTGTCTCTGGCGCTTGCACAATCACTCTGACAGCTGGCACTGATAGGCTGTCTGACCTGTCAATCATGCAAGACGACGTGATTGGCTGTGCTGCATGAGGGCGAGCTCTTCTCATCTCATCCGATGATCAAGACCTGAAGAATCGCTTCTTAAGGGACGAGCTGCTGCACAGCGGGAGACACTGCTGTTTCTTTTTCTTCTGATTCTGACGTGCTTGTTTTCTTATTGTTTGAATTTCTCGAAATTCGAAATGTAAACTTACACAAAAAAAGTTCATCAATCTATGGGTGCGAGTTATATAAGGGTGCGGGTTATATAAGGGTGCGGGTTATAGTAGGGCATATGGTTATATAACCGTAACCCCACCACCCGTGGTCTATATGAGGGTGCGGATTATCTGCATCTGTAGGTTATATGCGGGAAAATACGGTAATATTTTATCATCACTGAACGCCGAATTGCAGAAAACAAATGGTTTTGTGATTAGGGATGAACCAAAGAAATCAAGAAAAATCACAAAGCCCATTTATAAAAAAACAAAACAAAATCAAGACGTGCGTGCTGAAATCAAGGATCTGTATGTCATATTGTTGAACCTGCAGTAATTGGATGCTGTATTCCCTGATGGACTATTCCAACATCCAACAAACACAGGATTCTCCAGAGAGACCTGGAGACGGAGGCTGGCCAGTTGTCGGCAAGCAATACCGCATATCAAAACACACTAACGAACACACACGCTGACTCTTGTGAACTGAAAACGCTTTATGCAAATCACGCTAATCATGCTTAACTAACAGCTGCTGCACGCACAGCTGTGCCACACACACATTAAAGCAGATCATCTGCTGAGTTTCAGCCCAGTATCATATGCTGTAAAAACATACGCAGATCATGTAAACCTAAACATTTGGTTTCCTGTTATTGTTTAACATTGCTGCTCTGAATTCGGGTGAAACTAATTTGTCACCATGGTAACATAATCGAGTTGCTAAAAGATAAAGCTTGGCCTAAATTTCAAAAACTACAAAGTAATATTTTATCATTTCCCCCCCAAGGGATTTTACAGATGAGATAATTAATAACTGTATAATCTTCAATAATTTTGCTATTAAAAAAACGTAATTGCGCACAATTATAAACCTGTATATATGATAAAGATAAAGTATAAATACATTTTTCATGCAAAAAAGTGTGTATGCAAAAATCCTTATTGTTGAACCTGGTTTCACAATCAGGGCTTAGATTAAACTAGCTAGACATTTAACTAGCTTTTATAAAAATGCCTGAGACAAAACAATCACATATAGAGAGTTCCCTCAATCCAACAGTGACACACGCCAACATTTAAAAGCTTTTTACATAAATATAGCTGCCCATCGACTTCTTGGGAACGTCAAATAAGAGGCACTGACACTAACGATCAGAATGCTTTTTTAATTACACACCCCACCTCCCTTCACACACACACTGGCATCAGCAGGGACAGGCTGCGGTTCAGGTCAGAGCCAAACACAGCAACATGACAACTGTCTCTTCAGATTCAGCCAGGAAAACACCATTGAGTGCATCCGTTACTGTCATGACCTCAGACAACCCTATATATCAATTATTTATACCAGTGATATTTACACAACATGGTTATTGGAGTTTTACACTACTACTCTTTTTGTGCATGCACTGCGCACACACACACACACATGCATGTTTTCTGCATGCAAAAAATACCCGGATGACCTGCTACTTTGCAAGGAATACTGTATCCCATAATACAGTGCATCAAATCAAGCTGAAGAAACAAAGCAATATCAACTGTGATTTTTCTCAACTAATGCAAATGCAACTACATTTTCATAGGTTTTCTATCAAAAAAGATTTACAATTATTTTTCGCATGAATTTTCAAATGCATGAATTAAAAGGTTCATTCAAAACGATAACAGCGTTTTCTTAGTATTGATATACTATTATAGTTTTTTTTTATATTGCGAATTATATTTTATTTTTATATTTTCTAGTTAAAGTTTTTGTATTTTTAAGTCAAGTCATTTTCACTAAAACATTTTTATGTCTACATAATTTTTGTTTTATTTATGCTTTAATGATAATCCTGCTAGGAACACAAGCATATTACTACTAAATCACAGTTAATGCCTACCGTAGTTTTAAAATACCATGCAAAATGCCACGCAATTGCAAAAAAACTCTGAAATTGCACTACAATACAGTCAGATTGTGTTGCATGCTAATTGACGCAAGTGGCATTCAGATTCCTAATGTACGGTAGATAATAAAACGTCTTTAGGGAAAATGTCCTGGTTCAGAAAAGCGCTGCTTTATCACTTTGGTTAGAATCGGCGTCTCAGCAGCTTCTTGCTGCTTTAATTAAGAGCTCAACTTATCCTAAAAATCTACTGAGCTTCCTCACAACGCAATATCCTGCTCTTACATGACTAGTATGGTTATTATTGCTTGGTGAAAATAATATGCTCAGAGGCTCATTTTCAGAGTGATCAAGACGACGGCTCCCAATTGGCAGTGGAACGGTGAAGTCGTGATTAAAGGAGACATTAACAACCTCACATTAGAAACTACATTAACATCCGCAAATGAAGTGACATTTTCACAAGCGGCCCATAACGACTCGCTGTCCATCATTATTAAACCCACTGACTGTTAGACTGACATGTCCGGGACGTATATGATGACTGAAAGACGGCGATGAGGGGCTGCTTCACCTGCACCACGCTATTCGGGTTTCACAATTTTGCCGGAAGGCTTCACTCAATCACACAAAAACACACTCTTTCACCTGACAGGCGAAGAGTCTGACAGCAGCCAGCCGAATCCTGCCCACATAACGGCACTCTTCAACTCTAAAACTGACACGCAAAACCCTGTGCTCAGCGAAAACCTCCAGAAAAAAACAAAAAAAATACACACACACACAAACAAACAGTGGTCTTGTACTTTTATACTATTTAAATGGAGAATTGAGCGCTTTGCGAATCAATTGTTTTTGTGTCTTCTAGAGGGATCAGCAGTGCATCGAAGAGACAATCAGTGCTCAATCTCAAAATCCACTAAAGCACGCATGAGGAAAATGGGAAATCAGAGGTATAGTTAGACTGAACGCCCTCTGGGTTTGTTAGAGAACGCTTAGCCACTGAAACAGTGTTACATCATCCGGCCTGTTTTGTTCAGTACAATGACTTCTGACTATCTCAATATCTGAAAACATTAAATCGCTACTAGCTTTCGTGATGGAATTCTCTTTTTATTCTTATCCATGATTATATTTTGTTTCTTGATTATTTTGTGACATTAATTGTATTTTTTATTTCTGTAGAACTAGTAAGATATAATAAGTTGGAAGAAATATGTTTGAGGTATAGAGAGGGTAATGTGTTCCTGATAAGGAATGGAAAATTACAACTGAGCCTTTAGCCTTGACTAGAGATATAAGTGCTGGAGCAGCCCTCCCTTCAGTCACACTCTGCAGGGCTTTTTTGGGACAGTGGTCAAAATTAGCGCTAACCCGACAGCAAAAAACTAGTAGATTTTCTCTCGGGCTTGTAAAAATTCCCGATTTACTAGCCTGACGTGCTTGTGAGATTCAGATCGTTGAAACAACATTGTACTTTCATGTTCAATTTTGTAAACAAACTTTTAGCCGCTTGTGTCATTTAAAAAGCTGTCGCTTGTATCATTAATGCGTTATGCGCGCAAATCAAGACTGTGACGTCACTGGTGTTGAACAAAATGGCGGAGAAAACGAAACCAGTGTTGAAATATGTTGCGGGCGCAAAACCAGGAAAAAAACCTCCTGAAATTGCCGGGCGAACAGCAACCAAGCGCAAATACGAAGAAGGTAATCGTGACAGAAATTTCCTTCTTTCATGGACAAAAGGCCTTGGTTGCGGTTTAAGAGTGAGACGAACACCATGTTTTGCGACTGGTGAGTAGAAACAGGGGAGAAAACATCGTTTTCGTCGCATTCCGGATGCGACAATTTGCGCCTGGATGCAATTAAATCCCATGAAAACAGCAAAAGCCACACATGTAGCATCGGAGGCTGAAAAATGCGTTGTACAGCTGAAGAAAGTAGAGTTTAACCAACTTGTTATCAAATTTAGAAATGCACACAATGTGGCCAAACACCATAAGCCCTTTACTGACTTTTTCAGGACAAGATGAGTGCAGAGCACGACGATGATGACGATGAGTGTGATGTTGAACAGGAGGAAATTGACAAATTGATTGTCATGTTTTCTAGAGATTAGAAATGAATAAAAGTTGAATGACATTTAAATGGTGTTTTGTCTGTATTTATCTTAGCTTTTTAAACAAACATGTACATTTAAACAATTTAATTTGGGCTAGTAAAATTTCTTTCGGGCTAGTGAAAATTGCTTAGTTACTAGCCCGACTTGCTTGTAAATTTCAGTCCTAATTTCTTTGACTGTTGGGATATTTCACAATTGGGATATTTCTCTCTTATTCAGAATTGATAGAAGATTTTGCCACCACACTTTACATCCCTACTACCATCACCCATACACAAGGTTAAGTATCTGAAGAAACCCTTAATCTTGTGTTAAAGGGACAGTCCACTGTAAAATAAAACATTGTTCTTTTGTTAATTGACTCGGTTACCACTGAAGTGCGAGGGTTGCTCCGGGTTTCCCTAAAAGTACAAACCTACTGCAAGTCAGTTTGGACAAGGATCATCTGCTAAATGAAGAAACCGGTAACGTAATCGCATAAATGACAAGAATATGTGGGATGTATCAGTGCCTCTGGGCTCTGGTGTTCTCCAGAGGAACTCAAAACCCGTCTCCTGATGTTCCCCTCCAAAAGCAACATGTCAGGTTATCTCAGGATCATAACAGAGATGAAAGATCTGGGGGAAGCCCTCTTACGCAACGCTGCCGTTTTTGTGTGGAGCGAGGAAGTGATTTGAAGAGTCCTGACACAGAGCGCCGTCAGGTTTTGTAGAAACTGCATTATTTCTCTCAGTAAGAACTTCTATACTGATTTAATGGTGTCTTGATAGGCAGAAAAACAAAAAAGGAGTAAATTGTTTTAAGAAACATCTTTACTGACCACTCTGGTCATTTATATTGTTAATTAATATTACAATTTTAAACCATTGTACATTTAAAAATTAGGGATACACGATATATCGGCCACTATATCAGTTTCACAGAACTTGAAATTCGTTGCGAAGAGGGCACTGCCAAGTTGCCTTAGAAATTATAGAAATTTAAAGGGCACCAAGGCATTTTTTGTTGTCTAATAAGGGCACAAAGGCAATATTGAAAACGTCACAAGGGCATTAAAGCAATTTACGTTTTATGTACATTAGCATAATGTTTGCTACTTTTTATGTTGTCCGTTTCATACTCTTAAATTAATTTTCTGTGATATTGATGTTACACCCTATAGAATGCCAAACATAATTATCTATATAATTATATAGGGGGTTTGTGGTCGTCCTATCGGGGCTTGCGGAGCTGGAGCGGGACAGAGCCGCTAAGTTGGCAACTGAAACGTTTTTATTTTCGGGAGCTTCCGGGATGGTGATAAAGGTCGATCGCGATCGACAGGTTGGCGACCACTGCTCTATAAAATTAATACCTTGTTAAACCAGTTATCTCTTCAAATCCCTATTATGAGGCTATATGTTATGTATAATTTAGGCATATTTAGACTATACATTTAGCAATAGACTATTTTAGTTCCCCTCTTTCCACAACAAATCAGAACAGAACAAGAATGAAAAATAGGCTATACGCAGCTCTAAATAAGCCCAAGCGAATGTAAACCGAAACTGAAAGTAACCGGCGTTAACCTGCAGATCGTAGTTCATGATGTCATTTTGGAGTATATTGGATTTGTTCAGTGGATCTAAACATGGCTGCTACTGGTGAATAAATTTGCGAAAATGGAGACGTTGTATTTTGATTTTTGTTAAATTTGTTCAGGATAATTCATCAATAAATATACTTTCACTTGTAAGGGATAGGGGCAAAAGGCATTTCTGAAAAAGGGCACGGCAATGTTGCCGTCGGCAAACATGAAAGGCACGACAGCATTTCAAGGCCTGGTATCAGCCAAATTTCTTATGCTATGGTTATCATCCTGATAGGAAAATTAGGCAAATATATTAAAGCCAATGAATAAAGGGTTATTCACACTTTTGAATGGTAGCAGAATAACGCAAATAGGGCAAGCATAAGCCAAAAGTCAAGCATCTTCCATGACAAAACATCATGGTGCAGGATGGGAATTCAGTGTAACACAGTCTCTATCATACATTTTTCATGAAGAGAGCCTCTTCACAGAACAGAAGCTCTTGCGTTTAACATTGAAATCTAAAGAAATCTGAGAAAACAGCCCTTAACTACTGAAAACAGCACATTTTGCATCTTAAGCAACATTTAGAAAAGAAACACAAGCAAATCGAGCCATGAGGCACAATGCAGAACTTATCAATTCCTGTTCGATTGCTTTGTTGGCTCAGATAATACAGATTCATTCATTTCTCAGCTAGACTAAAACAGCCTTTGCGCATAATGATCAATGAAACTCCGAACAACCATCACAAACTGCAAATACAGCATTTCTGACTAATATTCACATAGCAATTGCAGAACAACACAATAATATAATCTGCACACATGTGATCCTCACACAGCTGTTCCCATTTTGAGTCAATCTGTCAGTCCTGTACACACACACACACACCACCACCTGCTGGCCGACAAAAGAAATGCACATCACAAACACTATTAATAGTTTGAATTTATAGTATTTCAAACAGTTGATAAACTACAAGATGTTCCAGTAACATAAACACGCCTGGCATAATAAAACTACTTAAAGAGCTTGATTTACTTCTCAAAACATGTAAATATTCAATAGCTTTCTTGGTTAATTCATCACGCTGAGACATTTGACCTGCTCTCCTTCACAGACGTCACGCTAACATCACATGACATCCATCAAGCTCTTGAACAGACGGATGAGACATGAAAGAAAGCTGATCTTTGTGCAAGTCTGACATCATGCCTTCACAGAACTGGATCTCCACCTAGTGTTCAGATCTGGTAATAACAGCCCTTCAATGCTCAGTGCTGTCAAATCAAGGCTCATTTGATTTCAGAAGGTCATTACTAGAGGTTATAATAGAAAAGTGAATGACTGGGAAGCCATTATGCACTGACCATATCTGGCTATGTCCATTTATTCACTACAGTCAATGTGTAACAAACTTAGTAAAAGGAGTGGTGCTACGCTGCATAATATATAAGATATTGAAATGTTGAAATTTCAACTAGATATTGCTTTAGTGAAGGAAACAACAGCACCTGACAGACAGCAAGAGAACAGCATTTAGGTAAGGTTAGGTTTTGGGAAAGCTATGATGATACCATCTTTCCAGTGCAAATGTGAAAGCAGGTGCAACAAAGAAAAGGCCAATTACAAGTCAGCATTCAAATATTGCAATAGCAACGCATGTCAAAATTGCTCATCTAAGCTTAAAATTATCTCGAAAATAAATTAAAAAGAGTAAATAGTAAGGGGAAATTCAATAAAATCACTCTTGCAAACATACTATGAATGCCTGGGAAGGAAAATAGAGTTTGAAACACAACAGCTGATGGTTGGCGGTTTTTAGCAGGTGTAAGGGAATGGCTTTTCTGGGTCAAACGTAACTGTACCGAGTGGATGCATGTCACGGAGAAGGAGTGTGCTCGACGTATCAACAGTTAACACCAACACCACAACATGCAGGACACAATAAAGATAAAAAAAAAAACACTTAAACCTGACAAAATGAAGTAGAAAGAGTCGTTTCAACAAGCCTATTGCAAGCACATGATCAGCTAAAGAAAAAAAAAGAAAAGAGAAACCTGTCCTTAACCCAAATTGCATTCAAATATTTTACTATATTAAACTTCTAAATATCTAATCGAAAACTCCACTCTGACTTTTGTTTTAAGGTAAATTTGGGACGCATGGGAAACTAACCCTAACTTAAGTGCGCTGCAATCAAAGCCAATCTTGTGCGCACTGATAAGAGATCTGCCCGTGTTAACCAAGTAACTACTAATGTTACACAAGTACCATATTGTCTGGCTTAAGGAGACACACGGTAAGGCATGAGAGGCATTCTCTTTCGCAGCTTCAGTGTCTATCTATCCCTTCATCCTTGAATTAGTGATGAGTGTGATCGGAAGTGCATGTTTCTGCCCGATCCGGACGCAGCTTGTATTGATGGAAGACGCTCCCCTCTGTTAGTGACTACTAATAAAATCAAGGAGGTTTTTTTTTAAAGTGGGCATATTTGCTAATTTATTGGATCAATAAATTGACTTGATTATTTTCATTTTTTATTCACAGGAAATGATGCAAGCTAAATGTGAATCTGGAAAAATGTCAATAATGGAAATGTTTCCGTTTTAAAAGATGAAGGTGAGCCAGTGGATATCACACAATGTGCAAACTTTGCATGAGTGTTATTCTGGCAAAGAAGCTTCAAAGCCCAATTAATTATTCAAATAGAAAATGAAAGTAAAATCTGAAAACGTAAGAGACTATGAAAGATGACTCGACTTCAACATGCAACAGTCTCACACCTAACACAAAAAAATGAGAAGTATTTGTGTTGAAGATGATTTTGAAAGTCTGTGTTTGAAATAAAGCTGCTCTTAATTTTCATTGATCACTGAGTATTGCATTGTTCAGACATACAGTAATCCCTCGAGATATGAGCGTACACACACACACACACACACACACACGAGTATTCCAAGATACGAGCAAGCCTTCGGGCAAATTTTTGCTTTGAGATACGAGCACACGTACTGACGACTTCTGTACGCATCGCCCGCGAGTAGCTGATTTTCTCTCTATTTTGTGCATTATTCTTCATAATAGCGATGATTTCTAAGAAAGTGAGTGGTGAGGATGGTAGTGAGAAGAAGAAACGCATGATGACCATGGAAATGAAGCATGAAATTGTGGATAAATATGGGCGCGGTGCCGCGTGAGTGATCTATACGCACGAGTACATCGATGATATACAGCATCCTAAAGCAGAAGGACGCGATCAAGAACATAAATCCTCCTGCAAGAGATCAGCAGTGGCGAGGAGGAGAAGGAGGAAAACATTTCTTCAAGTGAAATGAAGGAAGTGATGGCTGTGTGGCAGAAGGTTTCTGCTTTCATTGAAAAGAAACACCCTGATAAATCGTCTGCTGGTCGTGCTTCGGTGCTTTTTGACGACACGTTCCTTACTCATTTTTAAAGGGAGACGGAAACAAATCTCCCTCGATTGGGATTTCATTAAAAGGTCCGCGTCGAGTGAAAGTGAGGGTAGTCAGGTGAAAAAACAAATCGAAAAAAGCAAAATATAATTAATGTAAAATAGAAAAGTTAAAAAATAAATAAATCCATAAGCTAGGTTCAGTTACGTTAATTTAAGTTTACGCAAGATACGTGGTGTTCGTGTAAAAACTTATTAAACAGCGCTTCCACTAAGATTTTTTTTTTGGAAGTCCAGACTTCCAGATGTTAGTTTTTGGAAGTTCCATGTATTATTTTTGGAAGTCCCTGTTACAGTACTACTACATCGTAAAGCACAATAATTGTATGCCTGTTACATATAAAATATACTAGAAAAGATACTAGAGGGTTAAAGTAACAAATACTTATGAGTTTTGTGCAGAAATATTTATTTAACAGGAACAACACATACATGAAAAACACACTGTCATACAATTTCACATAAATTTAAGTTGGTGGTAATCACAAAAGTAAAACACATCTCCCTTCCCTAGTATGAAATATCCCTATATGTTAGACCTGTGACTTACATATAAACTAGTATGTACATGCATAACAAGAGTAAGTGAAACGCGCAGCTGCTGCAGTCTACTGAAACACAATCATTTTATTTGCCCTGGGGCTATTTTGGGGAGTTTCGGGAAAGTTTACCCGTCAATATAACACATCTCTCACAGTTTCGCGATCCCCGCACGTTTGTGCATAGTTATCAATTAGTTTATGGCCATAGCTCTCGCTGTTGGTGGAGTTTCAGTAGTTCGCGGGAATTACCATAGTTACATCACTAGTGTACATCTTGACAGGAGTTGTATGGCGAAAGAGATTAAGTGACCTGCTGTGTCCTTATCAATGGAGTCGCTTAGCATACACGCCTACGGCGCATGTGGTGATTTACAATGCATTTGGTCACTTTGCAATGCACATGTACGTCGAGCGCTCTGTGATCTGGCGTAAAACCATTAAACAGGACGTCCCGCGGACTTCCTGAACTTAAAATTTCAGCGTACGCTGGCGATTTTCGGACGTAAATTACGCCCGGACGCCCGTTAATGGAGGCGCTGTAAAACACATTTTATTTGATATCACACGAATGCTTATACTGTATACATGTACTATAATTAGATTACTTTTAACTTCAACTATATTGTCATTACACAAGTACAGGTACAAGGCAACGAAATGCAGTGAGTGAGTGTGTGTGTGTGTGTGTGTGTGTGTGTGTGTGTGTGTGTGTGTGTCTATACCAATAAAAAACATGTTTGTGGAATGGATTCATCTATTATTTCTAAAAAAACATGATTCGAGATTCAAGCAATTCAGGTTACGAGCTTCGTCCTGGACGGATTATGCTCGCATCTCGAGGTATTACTGCACAGATCATTACTATACATGGTATCGGTAATCAAATCTTTTCAAAAGAGAAGTACGCTAATCATTGTAATATTTTATTAACCTAGCAGCACATCAGTTATGCAGTGATGCACTATGAAATTACGGAGGGGCAAACTAATTTTACAATTAATTTAATAATAAAAGTAGCATATCAATAGTAGCATAACAGCAACAATTTAATACATTTATTGCAAATGCCAAATCCTCTTGATATCTGATGCTTTTGATGATATCTGGTGATATCTATTGTCTATCGGCAATTCCTTAATTGTGTTTGTATTTTTATAATGTATTTGTGTTTTTATAATGGGCTTATTTTCATGCGTTTACGCAGCACAAGGAAGCTTGATTTCAAAAGACAAGGAAGAAGCAGAAGCACAAATAAATGATAATGAAATCAAGAGTCTAACTCTATTCGGGTACAGGAATACCACAGAAATTGAATGGATCAAAAACGTTTTAATTTTATAAATTAATTACAGATCAATTCTTCAATTCTTTGCTGTTTGATTGACATTAATGAGTTTTATTAGGCTGCTGTCACTGACACTAATGCACACATCCAATATACTGATACACATGCGGCTTCTTTCTCAACCGTTTACGTTCACTTAAAACATCGACCTCAGTGTTTAAGCGAATACTCACCCAGTCAGGCATTTTTACATCATTTTATGCAATTCTGACCATTTAAGTCAAATAATCAGTAAAAAAGCACTGTTTGGTACTCAAGATCTTTGTGAGAGGTGGCTTTATTATGAGAGTGCAGAAAACCGTCTCTCAGACAACAAGCAAGTACTACTGAAGATTACAAAAAAAGGCTTAAATGAAACACTCTCGCTGTATGTTAACCTTACTAATGATGTAACTGACTGTTTAGGCAAGTGAAAGTTCAGTATCAAAACAGGAGCGAAAGAATCGCAGAGTGCAGCTCGTTTGTACAGGGATGTGGTGATGTGATTTTGAGAGAGAGAGAGAGAGAGAGAGAGAAAGAGAGAGAGACATTAATTATGTCTCACTAAAGTTTTCAAAAATGACTGATTTGATCTGATAATGTGTTGCTCGATCGATCTGCAACAAGCTAATTGAATAAATGTTTGCGGGACCCATAATGAGTTTAGTTATGTGCAATACCTGCAAACCTGCACTGAATGCAAACACAGCATCCGCCGCATTTCAGCCAGAAACACGCTGGCCTTGTAGGTGCAGCAAAAGATAATTGTAATTTGTATCAATGGCACTAATTTTCATCATGCGTAGGTGCTCTATGATCCATTGCCTTTAATATGATTGGAGAGCCACCATATGTCTTGTAATAGGAGCCTCGCTCTCAGAACTGACACCAGATCAGTTTTAAACGGTCGGCTAAGCGAGCGTTACAGTAAAGCACAATAGACGCGCAGACCGACTGCTGTCCCTGATACACAACACCAGACAGCTAAACAGCTGCACACGACAACACTATCCATTGCATAACAAATCATGCCAAAAGTACTTCTGTCACTCCAAAAAGGTCTGTTTTTGCCCGACGCACACACACGCATCACTCGTCAATGATTCTGAATGAGTAAAAAGTTTTTCTGCAACAGGGAGCTGACACAGATCCATATAAATTCCTAACCCGGAGCAAGGATGCTGAGAATCCATCAATCCCGTAATATGGAAGACAATCTTGCCACATGCCGAGATGCTCTCTCTGGGCACTTCTTCCTCCACCTCGCCTCAGAGATTGATATGCCCTTCCCTCATTGTTGGGCAAATACGCCAGCGACCTAGTTGATGAAAATAAACCGTGGCTGCGAGCAAATGGACCACAGTCACCAAAGTCACAGAGCTGCAGAGTTCTGCTTTCTACCTAATGTTGAAAGTTTCAATATGGACGTTGAAGCATTAGACAGTATGGGCCAAATCTACACAATAAGTGTATACGAAATCTATATGCTAACTATATAATTATTGCTAGAAATTCAAAAACCTTTATTAGAAACAAATCCCAAAACAGGAATACAGTAATACCTCGAGATACGAGCGTCTCTACATACGAGTATCCCGAGATACGAGCAAGCCTTCCGGCAGATTTTTGCTTCTAGATACGAGTAAATATTCGAGATACGAGCATGCGTACTGACGCTGACGCTCGTTCACTTCATGCGGTCGCTGACTTCTGTACGCGTCACGTTAAAAGGTCTGCGTCAAGTGAAAGTGAAGGTAGTCAGGCGAAAAAAGGTAAGAAAAGTGATCAAAAGTAAAGAATACAAATCTAAACAATAATATAAAATAGAAAAGTTAAAAAAATAAAAATACAAAAGCCAACTTCAGTTATGCTTAGTTCCTGCTATTCAAGAAAATTACAGTTTTTACTAAGCGAAAAAAGTATGAAAAGTGATAAAAAATAACGAATACAAATCGAAAAAAATCTAAACAATAATATAAAATAGAAAAGTAAAAAGTAAAAGCTAAGTTATGTTAATTTATGTAGTGTTCGTACAATAGTGTAATGTAGTGTAAGGTACGATACACAACCCCTTCCCTCCTACGCACCTGCGGCTACTGTCTATATAAACACATTTTATTTGATATCACATTGTATACATGCACTATAATTGTGTGTGTGTGTGTGTGTGTCTGTCTATCTATACCAATAAAACATTTTTTTTCCCATTGTTACGGATCTGGAAAGGATGAATTTGTTTTCTATTATTTCTTTTGGGAAAACATGATTCTATGGAATGGATTATGCTCGTATCTCGAGGTATTACTGTACATTACAAATAAGTTCCGTTGTAAGCGTGTGAATGCGGTGAGTTACAATGTTGCCACCATAAACCGTCTTCAGTGTTTACACAAGCAGCACGACTTGCTGAAACTAAATCGCTCTCATCAAGTGCCAAACAAACCGAATCAGACACGTAGCTCAATACGCACTTGGATATGAAACGCTGAGTCCAGTGGAGGCAAACGCTTGCATGGTTTCTTTCTTACCTGTACTTCATGCCTGTCTGGTACGATACACACTCCTCCAGCGCCAGGCCATTCATCTTGAGGAAGTCTTCCATGTTCTTGATCTGGGCAGCGACCCTTTGCTCCCTGAGCCGCTGGAGTTCGGCCTGGTCCGTCTGCCTCGGCGGCTGGTTCAGACCTTGGTCCGAGTGGTAGCGGCTAATGCCGCTCCGTATGCTCTCGCTGTAGGACATGGACAGCATCTTGCCTCCGCTGCTGCAACTACTGCTCTTACGCACACCGCTCGCCCCCGCCGCTTTGGGGATCTGCAGGTTTTCGGAGGGGAGAGTGGATTTCCGGCGACCGACGGTCCCCCCCGCATACCCACCACCCGCAAACATGATTACACCCCGTCCCCCACCACCCCGCTCTCAGATGCTTTTCACAGACGCTCTCGCACCTGTCTGATTCTGGCACGAGTTACACACACTCATGCACACACACGCGCGCACCAAGCACTTGGGAAAGTGGGACCAGGACTGAGCCTAGAGCTGGGTTGAGGCATCGCCTTAAATAGGACAGGTAAGGAGGGAACAAAACAGGTCTCTGCTATCAGTGGCAGAGAACTCTGGCCATGCGTCTTGTAATCAGAGACGGTCCCGCCTCTCTCCTGACCGATACAATGGCACAGAAGCAGCACTCAGGTGGGTTCAAGCAGGTGCTACGAGCCTCAGGTAAGAAGAAACACCAGAGGGCATGTAAACAAGACACATGCAAGAAACCCATCAGTCTAGACCGGGCATGCAATGTATAGATGTGCATTGCAGGTCGTCTGGGAAGTTCATGAGCATCACTTAAAACCTGTTACACTGCCAGAATGCAAAGCGCCAAATTATGTTATTTTGTTGATCTACATTTTCAAGATTAGTTCAATCATTCAAAGCAAACAGCTCCAATAAAGAAAAAATGTCTTGTTGATCAGTCTAATTACTAAAAAATATAAATCTAATAATAAAAGGGTTTTGGGGCTGTCTGTTTCTATTCACACAGGCACATTTACACCGACAGCAACATAACGATGCATAAAGTTAAGAATTGTATGCAAATTAGTACGCAGCAACTAGTAAACACAGTCAAGACAGTGAAAATCATGTGAAACTATTAAAACGATTTAAAAAAATAGCGTGTTAATTGAAATAAAGCTCAAATAAAATATAAATATTAGAAACAAACAAAAAAATGAACATTAGAAATGTGGCCTTGGAAACTAACTAAAATGAATTAAGTGTAAAGTTTATGTTCTAAAATAAAAAACAACAACAACATTTAAACCCAAAAGGAATAAAAAATGATCAAGCC
The DNA here is from genome assembly GCA_037043235.1 of Rhodeus uyekii. Taxonomy (NCBI): domain Eukaryota; kingdom Metazoa; phylum Chordata; class Actinopteri; order Cypriniformes; family Acheilognathidae; genus Rhodeus; species Rhodeus uyekii. The sequence continues at coordinate 1,348,040 of JAWRVZ010000164.1, forward strand.
CATTAGGAAATGACAAAAACTTAAAAATAATTAAAAATGTATTAATTTAAAAAAATTTAATAACTAAACACTTACAAATAAAAGCCAATACAAAACATTTATAAACATTATAATAATTATACAGATACTCCAGTCAATTAGTAACACCTGCTGGCAGTCAAAAGTACAAAATCCACAGATTTAATTGCTGTCAGTGTGAACAAGTCATTTAATGCAATGAAATTATACAAAAACCATAATAAATAATGAAAATTTTAGTGCATTAACACATAATTAGTAATAATTAGTTACATTTATATAGCGCTTTTCCAGAGCTCAAAGCGCTTACATAGAATGGGGGGAATCTGCATAATGTAAAGCTTGCTAACATCTCCATAGCACACAATGCAGGAGCTTCTTTACCATAAGCTGTATTGATCCTGTGAAGCTTGACTGACGTACAGCACTGAGAAATCCACTCAACGACTGCAGACAACTGATCTGCCTCACGCAAACAAATCGCCACTAAAAACACCGCCTGAACTAAAAGACTAGAATTGCATTTACAACTCGTGGTGCTGCAATAACAGGTGTAGCCGTTTGAAACAATGCAAAAGAAGGTACGGGATGAAAATGAAAGGAGTGCAGTCCCATGCAGTGCCTGCTGTTACACAGGCCATTGTGCAGAATAACCCCTTAAAATGCACTGACATGCACGCAGGTGGACAGTCGCACAAACTTACCCGAGGTCTTGGTGATCGGCTCATGAACAAGACTTATGAATGTCAATCTGCGCTTATAAACTCAGCGGCCAGCAATCCACCCAAACTGGGAGTGTCTTCCATGCCAGCATCTAAACCAATAAGTGAAGAAGAGAGCATCGCCCTCATCCTCCAACCTCCCATCAACTCCAGCCATCTCCCCTACCAGAAAACCCATTTTAAGGGGGGGGCGATTGGTTTCTGCTAACCGCAGCAAATAATATCTGCTCTAAATTATTCACAGAAGCTTTTGCGCTAAAAGCTTTTGACTGTTGTTCCACACAAGATAATAGATAAAGGCATTTTAGTGCACTGATAAGGCCTGTGTGAGCTTGTGCATCTTCAGAAAAACACAAGACAGCAGTATCAGCATCAAAATCAAACTCATTTTTGCACAAAATAAATATGCCAAGTGTAAATATTCAATACTCAAAGAACTCAATGTCGAAATGGCTGGCCAGTGATTTCACTTGAATGCTGAAATTGGTGTCAAGACGCCAAATCTCTTAAGAATAACACACAGTACCACAATAACAAAATGCAAAACGTAACGTATATAAAATGTAAACCCCAATCACACACACACGACTTTAAATCTGACCCTTACACATGAAATGATGTGTTGCCAGATTGAAATGAAGATTTCCAGCCCAGCTACAGCATAAACCCCCCCCATTTAAAAAAATACCCGCCCAAGATGAAATTGTTGACGGGGTTTTTAAACTTGTTTTAATGGAATTTATATACATTTATATATGAAATTTGGGCGGGTTTTTCCATCAAAAACCAGCCCAATGCGTTTTTTCCCGGTCGGACGTGACCAAAAGGAGCCCAATCTGGCAACACGGTTTCCACATCCATCTTTAAAGGCCTAAATGACAGTGAAAGAAGTTCACTTCTTGGAAATCAATGAACCCCCTTACCAGAAATGATCACATTCAATAGAGCTAGAACATATATCGACTCGTTAACTAAACGAGTTTCATGCATGTCAAGCTAGCGTACATTTCTTACTAAAAATGCAGCATTGACTTAAGGTATAAAGACTGTGCGCTTTTGTTTCCGGGAAAGAGGTTTGATTTCCAGTGTTTGTGTTTTTAAAGGCTTTATAATAAGGTTCTATACATGCAATAACACTAAAAACAACAACAACACTTTCACTGTTAAGTCAGTTTTGAAATATGCATTTTTAGCATGTCAAGATGTACCACTGAACAACAACTAATCATAAACTATATTTAGAAATGGACATTAACCTAGATTTAAAAAATGCAGTTAAAGCTGCTCATTCTTGGTTAAAACCCCTCATTTGTAATGTATGTTGAGAGCTGAAAGCACTGCAATGAGGGCTGTGCCGTTTACAAGAGAGGACTGCAGTAAATCCCAGAGCAAACGCTTTACTTACTGAACCTGAGAGCTAAAGCACAATATGATCATCATACAATACAAGGTGTGTTAAATGTGTAGGAGTGCTATACCTATTCAAAGAGCAAAAGAAGCATAATTAAACAATCTACAACCATAATGACTGAAATGAGGCAATGTTCCTTTCCCATCACTCTATCTGTGTGACAGGGTGAAATGTGGTGATGGATTCCTGTCCAACGCATCTGGGTGACGCGACGTTAAAAGACTTGTGTGCAAAAATGTGCAAGGCTGTGAAATGAAAATGCAATAGAGTGCTCATTAGCCTCAGAGCCGCGGAGTCAGGGGTTTTAAGATCCCATCAGCACAACTACTCCTTTTTCAACCCATAAAAACATGATCCCTCGCTAAAACAGGAGGAAAAGTGCCCTGCAGATGAGGGGGAAAGGGAAGCGTTCAATCCGATCGCTAAAAGCATCGCTTTCATGCCGCCAGCTGGGAGGAGGATGCATATGCAACTAAAAGAAAGAAATCTACTCCATTACAGCGTGTTCAGACGTCAGAGAGGCACGGCAGGATGGAAACATGGAGCACTCTTTCTGCGTTTGCAATAGTTTGCTTTTCTAGCATGGATTTTAATTATGACACAGTGTGAAACACTTGAATTAGAGTGGAAATTGTAATCATATAAGCATAATAAATTTAGACTCAGGGTTCAAAGATGGCCCAGATTTCTTGTGTCACCGTACAACATGGACATTTTTTGTGTTTTTATGCCTTGCAAATGTAAACACAATCTGGAATTCTGTGTTGTATTGAATATGGTTGTAAATTGCATGATTTTAGTCCGTTTTTCTCGCTAATTAACATTAGGTTTTTATTAGAATTTGAATTATTAGGCAGAATGAATTAAAATTGGATGAGTTAATAGCTTTAAACTGAAAGGTGAATGATTTCCGGCTATTATAATAATAAAGAAAAAAAAAATTATATATATATATAATTAACAATGAATTAACAAATGAATAAAATGTAAAAAAAAAAATGTTTAATCAATATTCATTGCATAAAAAAAGATGATAAAAATAAATAATAATAGTTAAATAAAAAAAGTTCTTATTGTTGAACTAAAGAATCAAACCTGTAATGTGCACAGAATAAATGACACACTCAGCCCAGGTTTAAAAACACACACCTGCATAAATATCTAACCAAGTGTGAATTTGGGCTGAAATCCGATTCCTCATATGAGATTACTGAACATTCACTGCTTCTTTGAGTTTCAGACGCGTTCCACAGTCAAGGAAACCTGAACTCCATGACTTACCTGCAACACTGCTTTAATTCTACATGGAGTGAAATTAAATCTAAGAGCTTAAGTGTTGGGGACTCAGAGTGTCACTGACACACACCACTGTCCTGCAGACCTTTATACAACACCGACACATGCACAGATTACAACTGTATGTAAACTAAACCTTTTTACAAGTTACACAGCAATATTAAGCACCAGTTTGTCTCAATAGAACTCATTGTAATTCTACCATACATGTTGCATTCATTATTTATCCTCAGTTTATCATTACAAGCAAATAACATTGTAATCACGTGCACATGAATGCAATTCCCTTACGCTTTCAGAAGTGTAAAGACATAATCGCACTGGTATCAGGAGCAGCTAAACTAAGAATGAACTCATGAGCTGAAAGTGCTTTCCAAAACAGATGAAAACGAATGCAGTATCAGATGGCCAAGGCTAATTAATCAGCAAACAAAGAGGTACCTGTAAAACTGCAGCTGCCGTTTGGGGCTCCCATATCTCGCACTGAGGGCAGCATGAAGGAGTGAGAGAGAGAGAAACAAGACCGAAAGGAAAGCTTAGTCTTACAGGCGAAAGGGGAAAGAACAGTGAGAGGCCATCAAACAAACACGTGCACAAACACACAAGCGCAGTATCAGTTTCAGCAGCGATCCGTGAACGTGAGCCTTCAACACTGACAGTGAATAAAGAAATAGAGAAATTTGAAGAACAGATAATAAATCTAGATGAATAAAGCTTGTAAACAAACTTTAAGTTGGCTTGAGAAAGCCTAGCCTGATAGTTTAAATTTGTTGTAAACGCTTCAAGCTTGAAAAGTTTTGAAAGTTTAAATGTTTTTAAAGATTTTGTATGAATGAGCATGTCGCTAGCGAGATTTAGCGTTAATTAGCAAGTCGTTAGCGAGATTTAGCGTCAATTAGCATGTCTCTAGCGAGATTTAACGTTAATTAGCATGTCGTTAGCAAGATTTATGGTGACTTAGCAAGTTGCTAGCGAGATTTATCGTTAATTAGCATATCGCTAACGAGATTTAACATTAATTAGCAAGTCGCTAGCGAGATTTAACGTCGACTAACATGTTGTTAACAAGATTTATGGTGATTTAGCAAGAGCCAGCGAGATTCGCAAGTAGCTAGCGAGATCTAACGTTAATTAGCATGTCGTTAGCCAGCGATATTAGCAAGTCGTTAGCGAGATTTAACGTTGATTAGCATGTCTCTAGCGATATTTAACGTTAATTAACATGTCGTTAGCAAGATTTATGGTGACTTAGCAAGTTGCTAGCGAGATTTATCGTTAATTAACATATCGCTAATGAGGTTTCACATTAATTAGCAAGTCGCTAGCGAGATTTAACGTCGACTAACATGTCGTTAACAAGATTTATGGTGAATTGGCAAGAGCCAGCGAGATTCGCAAGTCACTAGCAAGATTTAACGTTAATTAGCATGTCGTTAGCCAGCGATATTAGCAAGTCGCTAGCGAGATTTAACGTCGATTAGCATGTCTCTAGCGATATTTAACGTTAATTAGCATGTCGTTAGCCAGCGATATTAGCAAGTCGGTAGCGAGATTTAACGTCGATTAGCATGTCTCTAGCGATATTTAACGTTAATTAACATGTCGTTAGCAAGATTTAATGTGAATTAGCATGATGGTAGCCAGATTTAGTACGTTCGCTAGCATGTCTCAAGTTAGTTGCTAGGGTTTGTCAGTGATAGATACTCTATTAGAGTCAATGTAACAAAAGTGTTCGCCCCCTGGTTGAAAGCATAAGAAATTTGTCATCTTTAATCTTATGTTTTTGGAAAATCATAAGTCAAACCAGTTAGAAAAGACATAGCAACCCGAGTCAGAACAGGTCTGAGGTCTCAAGCCAACTTAAAGACCAATATTGCCAGACATCAAACCAAGGAAACCACAATATGAAAACGCAACACTATTTTTATTGCCATTCATCAAAAACCTGATATTTAAAAAATGTATCAAAAAATCATTACTGATGTCTCCACTTGAGACAACACTTTTTAATCTAATAGTGCAACATTGATGGCCTTAAAGCTAATGCATATATATATAAAAATCCTATAACTATGTTCACTAATCAAGCTTTTATGCCTTACTAAAGTAAACATTGTTTGTAAACATGCAACAACTTCATTATTTCTAGCTAGTTAGCTTTAGGTGTCAGAAATATTGAGAAGAATTAATTAAAATTGGAAAGCTGAATTATTCTTTACTTTTCTAATGTTGGCAAAGAAGAACTAACTCTGATTTTGTGTGGTTATTTTCAGCTAACAAACATTAAAAAGGCTGCAGCCTTAAAGTTGAACGAATGCTTGAAATTACACTTGACAGTGGCGGCGCCACCTGCTGTTCAGAAGCAAAACAGCGGGAAAAACCAGAGGGGAATGAAAACACCAGGAGTCACAGACAATCAGAGCACATTTCTCAGCATGTTTCCAGCGATAGTGAAGTCGGGCTCTGATGAAGAGCTGCTGGGCATTATGCAAAGCACTTGACCGCTCTCGCCCGGCAGAACTGCAGCCTAATTCACTCGGTATGCTGAAGAACAGGATTAATTGCACACGCACAGATCCTGCAGCACAGATGAAAGCGGTGCAAAAGCATCTTTCTATGGCTGCTGAAGTAAGATTATCAATACAGCGGCAATATAAGAACTCAATTGCATAACACGTCTTAAACCGGTTATTTAAAATCAATAGGTGCTTTTGCAGTGTGGCTCTTTTTTGAGACTCTCATTCTCTAAAACTGAGCCGGATCACACATTTCTGCATTTGTGAGTCTGTTTCCTAGAGAGTCTGAAGTGCCAGTGACTTGCAAATTCTCCTAAATTAAACAAGTACAGTAATACTTTGAGATACGAGCGTCCTGACATACGAGTATTCCAAGATACGAGCAAACCATCTGGCAGATTTTTGCTTCGAGAAAACGAGTACTGGTCGTGCTTTGGCGCTTTTTGACGACACGTGCCTTTCTCATTTTTAAAGGGAGACGGAAACAAATCTCCCTCGATTGGGATTTCATTAAAAGGTCTGCGCCGAGTGAAAGTGAGGGTAGTCAGGTGAAAAAAACATATCGAAAAAAGCAAAACAATAATATAAAATAGAAAAGTAAAAAAATTAAAATACGTAAGCCAAGTTCAGTTATGGTAATTTAGGTTTACGCAAGTTACGTGGTGTTCAAGTAAAAACTTTTAACACATTTTATTTGATATCACACAAATCCTTATACTGTATACATGTACTATAATTGTGTGTGTGTGTGTGTGTGTTTATACCAAGGCAAGGCAAGTTTATTTGTATAGCACATTTCATACACAATGGTAATTCAAAGTGCTTTACATAAAGAAGAATGATAAAAATAAAACATTAAAAATGATTAAAAGAATAAAAAGCTAATTGTTTCCCATTGTTACAGATGTGGAACGGATTCATTTGTTTTCTGTTATTTCTTATGGAAAAACATGATTCCAGATACGAGCTCCGCCCTGGATCGGATTATGCTCGCATCTCGAGGTATTGCTGAATGACTCTTTCAATCTTATGTACTCGAACCTGATGAAGTGCAGAGAGTTTGTATAAATATATTCTAATACAGCGATACGTATTAGGCTAATTAAAAACAACTCTGAAAGCCCTTGGTCATGCTTTACAGCGATAGTGTAAATGTTAATGTTCAACAGTATAGGCTCAGAAAGATTTTGGGGGTTTTAAAAAGAGATTTGTAGTTTTTATTCAGCAAAGACGCATACAATTGATTAAAAGTGACAGTAAAGACATTTATAATGTCTCAAATGATTTCTATTATAAATAAATGCTGTTCTTTTGAACTTTCTATGCATCTAAGCATCCTGAAAACTGATCAAATCTTCATATCAGAATGAAGGATCATGTGACACTGAATGCTGATATACAGCATTGCATCACATAAATTACATTTGAAAAACATTAAAACAGATGTTTTACTTTGGAACTATATTACACAATCAAATAAACGCAGCACAAGAGATGCCTTTTAAACATCATACCCACCAAACCTTTGAACATTAGTGCAATTTTACAAAAGATTCCTGTGCCAATAAACTGTTATTCATCAAACACATTAACACATAAGTTGTTGCAGACTTTCCAGACCTTGAGTTTATGGTTTATGCAGCAAGAACGCAGTCAAAACAAATTAAAATTCAAACATGCTAATGATTTTCTGTGCCTTCAGAGCAGCTGTTTAGGTGTGAATGTGTGTGAGAGTGTGTACAGACCTGTAGACCATTCCTGGCGAGCCAGTCTGTCTGAGAGAGAGGCGGGCAGGAGAGTCTGTGGTCGATTCGGGATACATGGGGAACGGGAGAGTGGGGGTGCGGCTCGGCTACCAAGGGATCTCTCTCTCTCTCCTGTCAACCAGCACGCCTGTCTCTCGCCTTACAGGACCTCTGAACACAAACACAAAATACATGCTTGTTTCAGCAAACGCTAGAGTGCATTAATGCACAGCACAAATCTGAGCAGCGCTGTAAGAACGCATTAGCACCACTAGAGGGCCGTTCTGCACAGCGCTGACGATGATGATGGACGGAGCAGAACACGGACTGAAAACCGATTGTAACAGAAATTTGTTTGTGCAGCTGATTCACAATTCAAAGAAAAGAGCTATAGTATACAAGAAGGAATGGTTACCAAGTGACTTTTCTATTACCAAAGACTAAATTAAAAATAAACAAATGTAGATTGATTTAGCAACAAATGTCTTTTTTTATGATGGTTAAATAGAGTCATAAACTCCCAAATTATCAGTTTGAATCATTCTAATGAATTAGTGTCTGAATCCACTAAATCCGCCTCACTTACTAAACTGCAAATCATAGTAATTTTCATAGAGATGTTATTGCATTACGCATGCTTAAAGCAATACAATTACTAACTAGGATGTTCTTATGTTTTTGTTTTCATTGTTACTCTGCTGTGAATGTGTAACAATTGTTATAATTGTTACAAAACAGTGTTTAAGACCTCATAAATGCTGATAACACACACACACACACACACACACACATATGGAGTGAGATGCATGGCTTACAGAAAGTGTGAAAGACTTCTGTCCTGCTTCTAAAAAACAGCGTGCTCCTATTGCATTATACAACAATATAGAGCAAGGCAGAGAGATAGTGACAGAGTGAGAGTGAGGGAGGAAAAGAAAGGAAGATAATGGTTATAAGACAGAGACAGAAAGGGAACGAGGGCTGTATAAGGTCAGAAGAGAGTAGGGAAAGTAATACAGAGAGAGAGAAAGCTGACATTTATGTCAGAAGAGCTTTTTTAGCAACTGTTTAGTAAATACTCAATGACCAGTTTGTAAGACATGAAGTGTGAATAAACATACGCACACATGCTTGTGTGATTATTCAGGTCTACACCACTACATGCAATCAGAACAAAGTTTTATTTGAAATGATTGAGGCGTTTTCATGCACTGTAAAAAAACGATATGGGTCAGCTGTAGGGGATTTACAGTTAAGACCCGAGGACCAGATATGTTGAGTGAAGAGCAGGAGTCAGAAGTGCAGTCAATAAAATACATTTTAGTGAAGTTAAGTTTGCAGTTTCATCAGCAGAAGCTTCAGGTCTCACAAGGAGTTCGTAGGCCGCCTCACATACAATAACATTGTTACAGCAATTATACTCTAACAGATGATACTAACTACATCAATGATGACTGTTAAATGATTCTGATTGGCTAAGAAAGAAAGATAAACAAAACTAGTATTAAAAAATATTTTAGGGGCTGAGGGGACAGTGTATTCTATGGATCAAATAGTCTGACGTTGTTTTTAAAATCTGCATTCCTTTATGTATGAAATACAGCAAGAAAGTGTAAGACACTCAGTGCGTGAAGTAAAAAAACTGAATAGAGCCAGCAGAAGGTTAACGCTAGTCGCATTCGATCAAGCAAACCCCACGTTTACCAGAACTATACTGGCTAATAAGTACTACAAACAAATCGAAATAAAAAACAAACCGGAAGCTGAAGAAACCCTAAACGTTAACGGAAAAGACCGCAAACCTGATTGACAGAAAGACACCTGTTCTTGTCTCAGCGTTCTGCGCGTGAATGAGCGGGACAGCAAATCTGAACGCAGACACAGTCAGCTACACAATGAGGAGGATTTGTATTCAATCCGAGCACAGATATTGACTCGTATAATACTCATACTCAGCAAAAGTGCTTTATCCGTACCGGATACTCGTTTCAGCCGAGTATCGGGCTCAACTCTAGTTGACGGGTTAGTGACTTCCACGTGGCTTGTCAAGAACAAGTCACTCCATCTCCTTATGGTGCCAGTTAATCCCCTCACCAATATAGACCATATTCTCACACACACACACACACACACACACACACACACACACACACACACACACACACACACACACACACACACACACACACACACACACACACACACACACACACACACACACACACACCTTCTCCAAGGCTGAACTCGGCTCAGGCTCCAACTATCAAAGTAACGTTCTATTTGTTGAGAAGTACAGAAAATATTAATCCTTACTCTATGGAAAAATACAGAAAAGCAAAGAAAGGCTTTAACTAATAAAAATCCCTAACTTGACTATAAATCACTCTTTACAAATCATTCAAATAAGAACATATGAACAAATAAGACAAAGAAAAGAATATATGTACAAATAAAAAAAAAGAAGAAGAAGATTACATATACACAAGCGGCAATGGATTTCTGAATCGTCCTCACAACTATCTCAAATTAAAGCCTATTTTATTGAAATATGAATAAACAGCAAATGCGTTTGGTTATATAGAGCGTCGTCACATGCAAGCTTTGTAATTCTTTCATGATTCCAGCGCATCGAGCAGCTTCCTCCGCACAGGGCCAGCAGGTAGGAGGGTGAAACGCGCAGTTTCCAAACTGGAGGAGTTTATTGGCCCTCATGAGGTTCTAACGAACACCTTTGCATTTAACACACACACACACACACACATCAGCATTCTTTACGGCCACCTCTTACACGTGTGCTGCTAAAGGACATGGTAAACAACACATTATTGTGAGTTTTTGTACTGCTCATCAAGGTGACTTTCCACTTCCCAAAGACTCATTTCACGCTGTCTGCCCTCCTCTTTCCATCGGGAAACGCTGGATGGATACGTCTCGTGAGAGAAGGGCGCTGTATATGAAAGGTCACACATCAGTGGAGTAACTGCGAGGAGGAGTCATCAGAAGAAGCACAAGGTGACGAGTCCTCACGATCCCAAGCAGCTAAAGTGCTCATGCTGCAAATAACCATGTTGTTCTGATGGGCTATAAATAGACCACCTTCAGTGTAATACTAAGCTTTGGCGGAAGCAAAGACAGACACAGTGGGTGTGACGGCTATTGACATAAACATAAGATGTCCATAAAGTGTCCAAAATAAACTCTCACTCTCACACACACTCCAGTCAGGAACCTGACGAATGTTCCTTGAAACATGCAGCAATATTTTGTTTCGTCATAATTTCTTCTGAAACAGGAAGATGGGGCAGGACATAACCGTTGAGCTCAATAAAGCCACCGTTTCCTCCCAATCCCTTACACTTTCTCTTCCTAATCTCCTCCATATTGCTATAAAATCTAGACTTCTGTGCAGAATTCGAATGGGTCTGATATGCTAGTACAAGAGACCGATTGCAGCTGCAACTTCAGCACCTGTTTATAATGTAGGGGGCGGGGCTTCAGATTGTAGAGAGCATTTGATAGGACAGATAATCTGTTGAGAAGTAGAGTAAGTGCAGAGTGATGATTGACATTTATATTTTGCCCTTTACTAAAGTCCTGACGGAAACTAAATTGAGAACGGTCATCCTGTCCGCAGAACATGCAAAGGGAAAGGAGTCATCTTCGTGAACGGCAACACAAAGCAAGTTAACATTGACCTCAATAATCAAACTAAGCTGGAGAAATAATTGGACACAAAATATTGTTTTGAGTTGATTATCTCACTGGTAATTAGTGCAACGTTTCCGCAAGGTAGGGGGTAATGGTGGACGAGTAGGGGGCAATGGTGGACTTTACAGTGATGACTGTGGCGAGGGGGGCGTAGTTCAGCGAGGTCTGCAGCGGGAGAGAGAGTCGGGAGACGAGCGGTGCAAAAGAGAAGTGAAACGAAACTGAGAGAAAAACGAAACAACAACCAAACATGCTTGTCCGGCGCTCAAGCTTCACTCTCTGTGAGTCACGCCTCTTTCTCTTGGTTTAGTTTCACTTCTCTCAGTTGCACTTGTGAGCCTCGCGTTCTCTGCTTCCGTGGTGACTCGCGTCTCGCCAGGTGTTGTACAAATCTCACTCCCCTACGCGCGCACATTAATACGCGCTGCATCGAGGTGAGCGCACTTCCTTGAACATATTCGCCTACAAACCGACTTGTACGCTTACATAAGCAGAAAATGAAATTATATTACAGTTATAATGAATTGTAGTAGGCCTATGGGTTTACCAGGGGGAGTCAGAAAAATACACCTGTGAAAATCTCACTCCCCTCACTAACTCTGGTTTAAAAGCTCAGACTTAACTTTTATTTTATTATCTCATTATGGTATGGACATTCTTTGCTCAAAAGCATTTGGTTGTAACAATTATAGTATGGGTTTAACAGGGGGAGTCAAAAAAAAAACAACTCACCATATTTATCTTATCGTCTCATCATATGGTGACTCTGTGAGCTTTCAAACCAGAGTTTGTGAGGGGAGTGAGATTTTCACAGGTGTATTTTTCTTCTGCAGAAAAATCTGGATGTTAGTGAGGGGAGTGAGATTTGTCCGGGAGTCAGATTTCGGTACAACACCCCACTTCCCGGTTTACACACAAAGTGAATAACCAAAGATAAAAGGAACGGTAAATAATAATACACTTAGCAACCATAAGACATAAGCAACAAACTATTAGACACACCATACACAAGGTTTAAACACAATGAAGTAAACACAAGGACTTTTAGTAATGCCTTGGATGGAACAGAAGACGTCTTATGACACCAGTGAGGAAGAAAGTGATGACAATGACTGCGTGGATCTGACCTTCCTCATTTCTGATAGCAGCGAAGAAGAGGAATTATTGGGGTTCGAATAAAAACATTACAGCCTTATTTTGTTACTTTCACTGTTTACTGACTTTACTGACTGTTAATGAGAGTAAAGAGATTGAGATTCTTAATATGTTACATGGTTGGCATAAAATTGTTCTTAAACTGCTGTTAACTTTATACAGTTGATATAAAATATTTTACTACAGTATTTGGTTCAGAATCTTTTTTTTCTAGATTTTCCTCCTTTAAAATTGGGTGCGTCTTATGTACCGGAGCGTCTTATATGGCGAAAAATACGGTGATTGTACACTTATTACACAGATTTTGTTTTACCACAGATATAATTACAGGGACATTCAGAGATTAAGGTTTTAAAATCGTACCCGTTTATAAATCCATTTTTTACAGTGTATAAAACAATCATCCATACAAGATGATCACTACAGCAATATTAACACCAATGTCCTCTGATTTCCCTTTTCAGTACAAATCAAAAACTGTTTTGAACCACATTTTAACAAATCATGATCATTTTGGTCACTATAAGCATAAGAGATTTTCATGCCATTTCATCTCTAATCCTTAAATCTTCCAAATACAAATGGTGCAATTATTTATTTTGGAGCAAATTAGCTTATAGATAAACAGTAGTAACGCTAACATATTTAAATAACAAAAGGGAAGTTGCCGTTTCACACAATATTCTGTTATTCAAAAGTTTATATAAAAACTGTCTTATGTGCAATTCGCCAATTGAGTATTTGTAAAGGTCTGATGTTCAGAAAAGTCTCATTGAGAGCTTTCAAAGTTGTGGTTACGTTGCTATAGAGGACGAAATGATAGGGAGCGGATGGGTGATTCTCACGAAACCATTAAAACACCACGGCATTAAGGATTTAAAATATAAAACATGTTATTTAGTGAAATAAAAAAGCATCACGGTAAAGACCATACTGTTCTCTACCTTGAACAATGTATCATTTTAACATGGGAATTAAATATTTTTCTATTTTACAGCGTTTTTTACTGAAATTCTCATTACCGCAATGCGTCCGACTATGACTGAACGTATGTTATGTTGTAATTTAAACAAATTAAACAAAAAATATTCAGAAAAAAATGAATGGATGCTTTACTTGAATATGTCAGATAATAGAACATTTATTTAGTGAATATTCATGTATATTACTAATAATGAAAAAAGTAGGAAAATTATGTGTCCATGACTGGTGTTCTCATCCTCCGCAACATTTTTTAAGGACTGTTAAAAGACACATATAGAATTTAAATAAAGTTTGATTTTGAATGAAGGAGAACTTCAAGGTCAGTTCTTTCAAGATGGCTACCAGTTAAGAAGATCTCTTTTTAGTTCTCCAATAAAAGTGAAATATTCTCTTGTTAAAACCTGTACACGACATTTTGATTATCATTACTGAAACAGGTAGTTATTTACATTTCGAAAATTGTAGGATTTACAATTTTTTATCCAAATGTACTTCATTAATGTCTAATAATATACATAGAGTCAAAATTAGCAAAATCATCATGGTTTCTCTATTGTTAGCAAAACAAACTAAGCTCCCTCATCCTCCGCAACACCATTCTCATACACCGCAACCATTTAAGACCAGTTGCGGCAGAGATAACGTCTGTTTCGGGAATGAGATTCAATCATTGTGTACAACTTTTACAGTTTATGAATTTAATATAAATGTAAATATTTACCTATATTATTATATTTTTTATATTAAAGTTCAGGGAAAAATTGAACAGCAACCCATAACTTCTCAAGGAGTACAGAAAGAAGGAGAGAGAGAGGTTAGGTTTGGTGATTGTTACAGCAGGTGTAATTAGCATACACAAAAACACCCTACAGTGTTAGGAAACATACATGAGTATACACACACACTCTCAAAAACTTTAGCTATTACTATAACAGGGCTTTAAAGCTGGATTGCGAGTATTGTGCATAGTTTGGGCAATTCATGCCACTAAGGCATGAAGGTTGAATGAGTCTTAAAGTGACAGTAACCTAATAAATCTGCAGCAGTCTGTCATTACTTCAAAACGTCAATAGTTTTACTTGTATAAATTATACGCATTACAAAATTATGAACAATGAAGAATTTGGTTACTTAAGTTTGGTAGTATTCCTGTTCCTGAAACTACCGTTAGATCTACCTGAAAAACATGAAGGAATCTTTATTTATTTTATCTTTATTCTATTGTTTTCTCTACTTCTGCTTATGTTTGTAATATGTAATATTTTATGTATTTTTGCACTACAAAATTAAACGTATTTAAACTTGAATCCATGACTATGTTCTACATTAAATTGTATGATTTTAACAAAACCTTAGATACTTATTATCATTACCAAGATAATCAACCTAATTTCCAAAACCTATGTATCATTACCGAAACAGTTCTATAAATGTTAATTTAATTAAAAGAAAAATTGTAGTTTACTTTTCAACACTTGTGCAGACTCTACACATTATGTTCCTTCAGATTTGTCACATCATTTAAAAAATTGGTCAGGTTTCATTGAAATATTCTAAAAAAAATAGGTTGTAAATTGTGGAAGGTGTTGCGGTAATGAGAAAAAGCATTCAAAATAAAAATCCTGTTAATTTAAAAATAAACATTATTTCAGAATTTCAAATTACTGTGCATGACTCTTAATAATCCAATTTTAAAAATGTTAAAATATTTTAGCTTTTCTAACAACATTGATGTTTTCAGACTGTTGCGGTAATGAGAATTTTTAGGGCTTGTTTTGGAAATAATGTTAAAAAATGTCATAAACTGCAAGTTAATGTTTTTAAAATAACGTGCACAAATAATTCAGACTTTGGTTCAAATGTCTGAAATAATTTTTTGTTAATTCAAGCATTTTTTAAATTTTCATGTTTGATATTTTTAAAACCATGTTTTCGTGAGAATCACCCGGAAAAATCCAATTAATTTCACAAGCTCTGATATTTCATGTCTTATAATTCAGAGCATTTTAGGAATAAACCAATCTTAGCGTAAAGCATTGCTTCTAATATAATTTGTTCTTTGAATCAATACAGTGTTGAGGTCCTGATCAATCCTTTTACGTAAGAATGAGACGGGAAAAAAGCAAGCTTGTGTTGGCATCTGATTTTTGCTGAAGTGATCCAGTAAGCCGGGTGCTGGCATCGTGAGAGCTGGAATACTGCAGTGCTGCGGAAAGAGAGCGGACTCAGGCTTTGTGCAATAAAGCAAGGTACACTCAGCAGATTACAGCGACTGTGAGTTTTACACGGGGGGGAAACAAAGTAACTCTCCACATACAACTGAGTGAAAGAGTGAGAGAGTTATTAGTGCAAGGAAAGCAAACTTGACAGAGGACAAGGGTGCGATGAGGACATAACAGATTCTGAGAGTGAAGAACACTTTTGACTGTGGATGAGGTACATGGTGCATTTGACCTAGTGAAATAAGCTGCAATCACGTGCATCTGATTCGATTTGGACGTACGGTGATCCAAAAGTCAACAGAGTGATTTTTTGCATGAAAACAGAAGCACGCGACCGTAAAGGTCAGCTGACTCAGCATGCATGCAACAGGCTGACTGCTGTTCTCCATGTTGAGCCAGACGAGAGAAAGGTCAGCGGTGGAACTGTGTGGATGACACAATCACCAAAGGGACTCGCTCCGTATTTACAGGAAAAGGAATTGTTAGAGCAAAACAGTGTGACGGTTGTCACCATAGAAGTGCCAAACAAACTGAGTACTGGTGTCACCGACACAACTTCCCCGCAGGGCTCTGGGAAAACGTCCAACAAAGTAATGCAGACACTGGGGGGGGGGGGGGGGGGAATTGTTTATAAAAAATAAAAGGAGTAACAATCCTCTAAATGCAGCAAAAATAAATAAATAAATCAACTGGTGGTGGGTAACGCAGTCAAATCACTAGAGAATTTGGCGGGTTACTTCTGTTTACGCACTTTGCTGGGGGAAGTTCATGTAAGCCAAATCTGCACATATTTAGCGCATATACAATGATATAAATTTTATATAAAGTGTCAGAATCTGCACATGTCTGGCTTACTTGAACATGCACGTACTATGCAACAAATAATGGCACGCCTGTTCATTTGCATTGAAGCAATAGCGAAGATAATATTAATAATAATAAGGCAATACATGTAAAGCTCTGAGGACATTTGAGCATTTGGTTAACAGAAAAGACATTGTTATTTTCCAACATTCAACAGTTTTAGCAGACCCTGGCTTATCCTGAGACCACAGGTTTGCTTTTTTCCATGTGGTGCTTGATGTTCATTGTACTGTATTTGTTTGTCCACCTAAAATACATTTTTGATGAAACAGATGAGGATGAAAGAGGAAAGGAGGAGATGGATGAATGACTGGTAAATACATTTTACTTGGCTGGTGAGTGAAGTTCATTTCAAACCCTGTATACTTGCACCACAGTTCATCTCAAGCCTGATGACACGATAATAATACGGTTTGTTAAAAATAATGCGTAGAACAAACATGCATAGTTACAGTATCATATGTTTCTATCGATGGCTACACAATCTGGCTTCCCAATAGATTAAAACAGCGATGATTAAAAAAAAAAGATTGAAAAAGGGGATAAAAAGCCACTCTTTGTAAACTTTGTTCAAGGCGAGTGCTGCTGTATTCTGTAATATGAGTAATTCACTCCATCACCTGGGTGTTGATAAAGCGCTCATCTAAACATCCAAGAGCTGCTAGACGCAAACGAGAATTCACACGGACTGTGAGAAGATTTGTGTTTACGCTTAAAATAACTAATTTACACAAAGATGGTCAACATGCCCGTCTTGGCGAGTATCCTAACATACACAGTCAGTAGCACAGTTCCCTGGCACAACTTATACATTTACTGTTCATCATTAAGGTGAGAACCAGACCATTATAAACCTAAATACGGTAATGCCTTGAGATACGAGCAAATTCCGTTCCAGGACGAGCTCATAACTCAAATTGCTTGTATCTCAAATCATTGTTCCGCATAAGAAATAACAGGGGGAAAAATGTTATCTGTTCCAGTCCTCTAAAAAACTCCCTTATTAGTGCTAATAACAATGGAAAAAACATTTTTAATTGCTATAATACACGCACCCACGGGAAATATAAGGATTCATGTGATATAAAATAAAATGTGGTTTTAATGAGTTCTTTCCTTCGAGACAGACGATACAGTAGCGGCTAATGGCGGCATGTGCGAGGAGGGATAATGTAGATAATGTAAACAAAGTGTAGATAATACAGTGTAGTGTTTCTTCCAATAATTTATGCCTCAGAACCTCATATTTATTATTTTTGAACACTCATAACTCGTGCTGGTCGCCCCCGGTAACCCCGTGAAATAAAATTGTGAATGAGGTGCTTGAGCTGCTCAGAGCGCTTGACTACCTAACAAGCTGTAAGCTGCTCGTATCTCAAAGCAAAATTTGCAAAAAAATTTGGTAATACTTGTATGTCAGGACGCTCGCATCTCAAGGTATTACTTTATACTCAAAATAACAAAAAAATTGTACTATCCATCCAAGTTGAAACGTTTGCTTTCGTGATTCGGTGGCGGTTCTGCGCTCCACGCGGTCAACGATCACACTACATATGAACCGCGCACAAGCCCAAATGAAACCGTACTCTGGCCTACGCCTCCCAAGCATGCCAGGGCACGTTACGGGTCGATCACACTTTAGGGGCCAAACGTGTTCGGGCACGGTTCAATCGCCTGGTGTGAGTACAAGTCCTCCTTCATGTTTTCCAGCTTTTGAATGGAAAAACACACAAAGAAAAATGCCCTTCTTGGTATTCAGTATTCTAACTGTTGGTTACATTTATTAGGATACAACTTTATATGGGTCAAAACAACAACAGCAACTTAGTCACTTCTTTTTAAAAAGAGCAAATATTCTGTCCTTGTCTGTGTAAACCTCCCACATGCATCAGAGAGGAACCGGATAATAAAGTCAAGCGCGGGCATCTGGAGCAGGAACAGCACAGGTCTGCAGCAATGCAGCACAGACTACTATCTGGGGAGGACAACGCTCAAAAACATTTATGCATGTACAGTGCAGATATACTACAAAAACACTGGTCTTTCTTTTGAACATGTACACATACTAGGGATGTGTGAGTGTAGTCGACTATATATTTGACTATTATAAAAGGCTTTTAAGTCAAAACGCATTCACTTCCGCATATTTGAGAATTGGAATATCAGATAATTGATGAAAAAGCCAAGAAGTGTGTGAATATCTTGAATAAATAAGCAAAACTAAATAAATGCGATACATCTGTCATAGTGCTTTTGCGGCTGCGGAGTGTCAGGTGACAAGCATGATGCGTCGCCATGGAAACAACAAGCAGAAACTAAATCTTTACCGCAGATCTCCCATGCGTTTTGTTTATATCAGTCGCGGCGGGTTTAATAATGACCATTGAGAGACGAGCGCAGTGTGGGAGTATTTTAAAGTAGGAGGAGACAGAAAAGTGTTTTATAAACTGACATGTAATGATTTCACTGGATCCGAGCATAGCCATATTAATCACAGACACGGAAATGATTGGAGAGACGAGCCGAAACGGCCAAATCATCGCGTCATTTACTACAACTGTCCACCACTGTGATCACATTCAGCTTAAAGGCATATATACAATAGTACCTCAAGGTAGGAAAGGCTCAACTTATGAAAAATTCAAGTTACGAAAGCAAAGACAAATAATTTTACTGCTCTACATACGATATATATGCATGCTTTTATGCATTAGTCTACTCGAAAATAATTACCCATAATCGCTGTAAAGTTCATCTACTTGGAACAGTAGCTCAAAAGACACATTATTGTAGGGAAAATCATTACAAGTGTTATGCCAGAAATACAGGCTTCACGTTTCTGCTTTGAAATGCCTTGGACTATAGACTTTCATTGTAAATGCATTACAGCAAAACATGATTTTTTTAGTCAGTCACGTTAACTGACAAAGAACAAACCTGTAATACAGTGGTTTTTACATCCTTGAACATAAACCATTGTTAATGCACTCTCTAACTCAAGCCATGTCCCATAGTGCCCTTGAATCACTTCAGTGAAAGGTCTGCATGACACAAACATCTAATCTATGTTGATTTCATCCTGCAGCAGACACAGTGACGGCTGGCCTCCAAACAGATGTCCAGATACTGCTCCCTAAAGGCGATGCCGTATAAAGCTCTCCTAATCCATAAATAGCCCCTTTTATGGTCTCAGTTTATCTTATCGGACTCGGCTGGAGACTGAGGTGACCTTGCAATTCCCTCTGACTTCCATCTTGGGTGAGCAGAACAAGTTCGCGTCTTCCAATGCTCAAGGTTGGCAACCAAGAACCGGTTTCAAACAAGCTTTTGATCATCTTCATTCTTTTGTAAATATAAATAGTGATGGAGAAAAACGGCACAAAACAACATCTTTCTATTGCACTGTTCCTGTTGATTACACACAAGCATAACTGCTAAACAACTTGCAAACAAATTATACAAAAATTATGTTCCTTTAGTAAATTGGTCAAAAGGATCAGTTTGATTACAGATGATTACTTATGTTCAGGTAAAATTAATTGTTAATGTGTTAAGTTAAAACTGAAAGACTTAAACTAAATTATTGAAGACTTTAATTGCATGGGAAAAAATAAGGAATTTGGAGATTTTACTTTTTCGTGGTTGAAAAGTAATGGGTTTTAATCATATATATATATATATATATATATATATATATATATAAATAATACACACACGTGTATATATGTGCCAAAAAAACTAAACAAACACTGTATTATGTATAAAACCCATTACTTTTCAACCATGAAAAAGTAAAATCCCCAAATGTGTGTGTGTGTGATAGATAGAGATATATATATATATATATATATATATATATATATATATATATATATACACATACACACACACACACACACACACACATATACATATACATATACACACACACACACACAAATAAATAGATTAGTTAAAAAAGGTTATAGGACAAGAGAAGCAACCCTAACGCTTGTTTGATTTTCACAATCATTTTACATAAATGTTCTTGGATTACATTTTCCTCTCACATCTCAATGCACAAATGGTATGAGGATGGCAGACAGCCGATTATAGATCAGTACTACTCTAAAACTACTCTACTTCGCATAGATGTGCGATATGTTTCCATTCAGAGCTGAGGCAGTAAGGTTGGGGAAGCCCTCTCTGGCGCTCACCCTCGGTTTCATTTCCATCTCACCACAAACACAGACTCGCGCTGTGCCAGCTTTACTCCCCTGCATTTGGCACAGTGGACTTCAGAGCCGTGCTCTGCTCAACCCGTGGCCTTGCAGAGAGACACAGTGCTAACGGCACTGCTGCAAAGGTGAGGCATTCAGATGAATCTAAGCTACACCATGACGCCCACTTCAGAAATCTGACTGCCTTCCTTTGTTGGTTATCTAGCAGATCGTTGAATCAGCCCTGCGTGATGCATTGTGTCAGGCTGATTGTCCACTTGAGCGTGCAGCGCTCTGAAAGGTCACAGATCTTGCATGTGCTTCATGAAGGGTGAAGGGAAATGCAGATATGCAGGGATCACTGATAGAAAGGGAAGGCGGGGATTAGGTTCCGCATAGGTGTGCATTTGAGGAGGCGGGGAAAGGTTAAAAATAACTCTGTGGCGCACTCTGTAATGTAAAGAATACCCCTGAGATCAATATCTCTCTTTCTGGAGAGGAGAAAGGTCTGAGAAGGACAGATCGGCAATTGACTGCAATCGGGGGATGATAACAAAGCCTCATTTAAAAACTAGATTGGCAAACCATTTAAAACATTGACAAAATAGTCTCTACTTAAAATGATTTGACCTTGTTTCCTCTAAGAACACAATCACTAAAGATATAGCAGGGATGCACGATACCGATGGTGGCCGATATACAGTAATACCTCGGTTTACGAGTTTAATTCGAAATACTGCCTTCAGATCAGGAGATACACAAGCCTACAGCACATCCAGAGCAAATCTGAAGAGGGGCATCAAAAAGGCCAAGCACTGCTACAAGCTGAAGATAGAGGGACACTTTTCCAACTCTGACCCTCGACGCATGTGGCAGGGCATCCAGGCCATCAGTGACTACAAACCCACCCACTCCACCCCTGCAGCCACTGATGTCAACTTCCTGAATGAGCTAAATGACTTTTATGCTCGCTTTGAAAGAGACAACAGAGAAACTGCAACCAAGCTCAAACCCTCAGCTGATCACCCTCCAATCACCCTCTCATCCACTGACGTCTGCAAGGCACTGAGCCGGATCAGCACGCACAAGGCTGCTGGACCAGACAACATCCCTGGACGTGTCCTCAGGGCATGTGCGGAGCAGCTCGCTGGGGTCTTTACAGACATTTTCAACCTGTCTCTTGCCCAAGCAGCTGTACCAACACGCTTCAAATGCACCTCTATTGTGCCAGTGGCAAAACACTCTAGTCCGAGGTGCCCTAACGACTACCGCCCTGTAGCACTCACACCCATCATCATGAAGTGCTTTGAGCGGCTGGTCCTGGAACACCTAAAAGACTCTGTACCACCCACATTGGACTCACATCAGTTTGCTTACCGCAGCAATAGGAGCACAGAGGATGCTGTTGCCATGGCACTGCACTCTGTGCTCACACACCTGGACAATAAGAACTCTTATGCACGGATGCTGTTTGTTGACTTCAGCTCAGCATTCAACACTATCATCCCGGCCAAGTTAATAGCCAAACTTGAAGACTTGGGCATCAATACCTCACTCTGCAACTGGATTCTGGACTTCCTGACCAACAGACCCCAGAATGTCCGATCTGGATCCACTTGCTCCACATCCATCACACTTAACACTGGTGTACCACAGGGCTGTGTGCTAAGCCCGTTTCTCTACTCCCTCTTCACCTCCGACTGCAAGCCTGTGTTTGGATCTAATGCCATCGTCAAGTTCGCAGACGACACTACGGTGATCGGTCTCATCAGCAACAGCGATGAGACTGCCTACAGGGAAGAGATCCAGCACCTGTCCACATGGTGCAACGAAAATAACCTGCTCCTCAACACCACCAAAACGAAGGAGCTCATCGTGGACTTCAGGAAAGAGTCAAGAGGCACACACGACACCATCCACATCAATGGAATGGCCGTTGAGCGTGTCTCCAGCTTCAAGTTCCTGGGGATCCACATCTCGGCTGACATGACCTGGACAACCAACACCTCCAGCCTGGTCAAGAAGGCTCACCAGCGCCTCTTCTTCCTGAGGACACTGAGGAAGAATCAGCTCTCCTCGGCTATCCTGGTGAACTTCTACCGCTGCGCAATAGAAAGCATCCTGACGAACTGTGTCACAGTGTGGTATGGGTGCTGTTCTGTCGCGGAGCGCAAGGCACTGCAGCGGGTGGTGAAAACTGCCCAACGCATCACAGGGACTCCACTCCCTGCCATCGAGCACGTCCAGAGGAAACGCTGTCTGCGTCGAGCTCGCAGCATCCTCAAGGACTCCTCTCACCCAGCCCACAGACTGTTCTCCCTCCTTCCCTCCGGCAGGCGTTTCAGGTGCCTCCGGACCAGAACCAGCAGACTAAAGAACAGTTTCTTCCCCAGAGCTGTCTCTTTACTGAACTCTAACCCTTGCTGACCCCACTCCTCTCTCACCCCCACCCCCACCATCCCACTCCCCTCACAGACTCTCCTCTTACCCCCCCTCAACATCCCACTCCCCTCACAGACTCTCCTCTTACCCCCCCTCAACATCCCACTCCCCTCACAGACTCTCCTCTTACCCCCCCCCCCCAACATCCCACTCCCCACACTGACTCCTCTCCCCCCCACCACCATCCCACTCCCCTCACAGACTCTCCTCTCACCCCCCACCATCCCAGCCCCCCCACCATCCCACTCCCCTCATAGACTCCTCTCACCCCCCTGCCCCCCACCACCATCCCACTCCCCTCACAGACTCTCCCCTCTCCCCCTAAACAATCATCCTACCACCCTCATAGACTCCTCTTACCCCCCCACCAGCCCACTCCCCTCACAGACTCCCCTCTAACCCCCCCACCAGCCCACTCCTCTCATAGACTCCTCTCCCCCCCACCATCCAACTCCCCTCATAGACTCTCCTCTCTCCCCCACCACCATCCCACTCCCCTCAGACTCTCCTCTTACCCCCCCACCACCATCCCACTCCCCTCATAGACTCCTCTCACCCCCCTGCCCCCCCACCACCATCCCACTCCCCTCACAGACTCTACTCTCTCCCCCACCACCATCCCACTCCCCTCATACACTCTCCTTCCACCCCCACCACCATCCCACTCCCCTCAGACTCTCCTCTTACCCCCCCCCCCCACCACCATCCCACTCCCCTCAGACTCTCCTCTTACCCCCCCACCACCATCCCACTCCCCTCAGACTCTCCTCTCTCCCCCACCACCATCCCACTCCCCTCATAGACTCCTCTCCCCCCCACCATCCAACTCCCCTCATAGACTCCTCTCACCCCCCTGCCCCCCCTCCACCATCCCACTCCCCTCAGACTCTCCTCTTACCCCCCCACCACCATCCCACTCCCCTCAGACTCTCCTCTTACCCCCACCACCATCCCACTCCCCTCAGACTCTCCTCTCTCCCCCACCACCATCCCACTCCCCTCATAGACTCCTCACCCCCCCCCCCCCCCCACCACCATCCCACTCCCCTCACAGACTCTCCTCTTACCACCATCCCACTCCCCTCTCCCTCACCACCATCCCACTACCCTCATAGACTATCCTCTTACCCCCCCACCATCCCACTCCCCTCACAGACTCTCCTCTTACCACCATCCCACTCTCCTCATAGACTCCTCCCCCCATCCCACTCCCCTCATAGACTCATCTCTCCCCCACCACCATCCCACTCCCCTCACAGACTCTCCTCTTACCACCATCCCACTCTCCTCATAGACTCCTCCCCACCATCCCACTCCCCTCATAGACTCCTCTCTCCCCCACCACCATCCCACTCCCCTCACAGACTCTCCTCTTACCACCATCCCACTCTCCTCATAGACTCCTTCCCCCCCATCCCACTCCCCTCATAGACTCATCTCTCCCGCACCACCATCCCACTCCCCTCATAGACTCATCTCTCCCGCACCACCATCCCACTCCCCTCATAGACTCTCCTCTTACCCCCACCACCATCCCACTCCCCTCACAGACTCTTCTCTTACCCCCCCACCACCATCCCACTCCCCTCACAGACTCTCCTCTTACCCCCCACCATCCCACTCCCCTCATAGACTCCTCTCCCCCCCCCACCACCACCATCCCACTCCCCTCACAGACTCTCCTCTTACCCCCCCACCATCCCACTCCCCTCATAGACTCCTCTCTCCCCCCCCCCACCACCACCCCACTCCCCTCACAGACTCCCCCACCACACCAGACTCCTTCACTGCCCCCCCCCCACTACTAGCCTTATAGACTCTTCGCTCACTCTGTTACTTATTTGTGCCATTTGCACTGCTGACTGTTCATTACAGTAACAACTGTTTACAACAACTGTTTACTGTTAACAGTAACAACTGTTTACACTTGCACCTTGCACTACTGTACTTTAGCTGGATCATGCTCATTTGCACTACCAACTGTTCATACAGTACCAACTGTTTACATTTCGCATCTCACTTATTTGCACTGTCCATGCACAATTGTATACATCTACCTGTAACATTCTGTTTATAGTTAGAGACATCTGTATATACATTTACATTTATTGCACATATTCACCTGTAAATGCTGTTTATAGACACCTGTAATTATATTTATAGCACACACTCACCTGTCATAGTAATAACCATCTGTATATTTATATTCATTGTACATATTACCTGTAAATCCTGTACATCTCCATATCCTGCACTTATGCAACCATTGTATATATCCTGCACTTGCTGCTATTGCACTTCTGGTTAGACCTAAACTGCATTTCGTTGCCTTGTACCTGTACTTGTGTAATGACAATAAAGTTGAATCTAATCTAAATTCGAAAAGCTCGAAATTCTCATACACCAAAACAATTTTCCCCATAAGAATGCACTAAAAATCACTCGATTCGTTCCACACGACCATAAATGCCCATTTTAAATATCTTTTTGGCTTTATAAATTACAGTTTAAATTATAACCATTAAGATCTCATATGAATACTAATTAATAATTGACAATTTACTGAAACGCGCACTTTAGCTTTGAGTCGCGTCGCTGCTGGCGTGAAGGAGACGAGAGGAGGGTTTTAATGCTTACAGGGAGAATTTCATCCCTTCTTTCTTACTCATCTTGAGGTCATTGTCTATATGCTGTACTGTACGTATATATTTCACTACGTGGACAATAGCGATCGCAATTAATGTTAACAACACGAGTTAAAACCGCTGTAAATCACTTATAAAAGTATCACTGTGGTAAATGATGAACCAAACCGAGCGACTGAGAGAATGAACGAGTGAAGGGGTGATGGGCTTTGTGAGAGGCTGGCGTTAGGATATTTCCAGTAAAAATACGCAACAAGATGCTGAGCGTTAGGACTTTTCCACAAAAGAATGTGCGTAGGCGAGGGAAAAATGTTCTCGCACTCCGATACAATCCTCGTACACCGATTTTCTCGTCACTCGTAAACTGAGGTATCACTGTATGCTCATTTTTAATGTTATTGTTATTAACCCGATAAGAAAATATATTAAAGCTGATAAATAATGGATTATTTCCTCCAGTTGCAACACGTTCGCCACGATGGTTTTGAATTGCTTGAAATATGACTGGAACCAATAGTCAAGTGCAACATGAACATGTAGAATAGGCCACATAAAATTTGAAATGATAAACAACACTATAAAAGAACATTTTAAGCGTTTTGTAACTACGGAGTTACACCTTCATGCACTGTCAAGTCCGCTTGTGTATCAGCAGCTGTAATTTTGTAATTGTAATGTGAACCATACCTTTAAATTTACCAGAAGTGATAGTAATAATGTTGTGAACGATTTCCATGTAAAATAAATGCAGTTCTTTTGAATTTTGTATTTATAAAAAAAAAAAAAATTAAGTGACACCAGAGTAAAGACTTTGCCATCACAGGAATAAATTATATTTTCAAATTTAAAACTGTATTATTACTGTATTTAATACAAATAAGCACAGTCTAGGTGAACATTACAGACTTCTTTCAAACACAATTTTAGTGCACAAAAAAGGTTTACTACAATTTTAAGACACAGCAAAGAAAAATAAAATTTTAAATATTCGTCCATATAATCAGCTAATAAGAGAGATTTTAGCAAAAACATATGCTATTATGACGAATGGTAATTGATATAAATCCTAACCAGTGAGAGAAGTCACCTGTACCAATGGGGAAAGGCTAGTGTGTCAGTATAAATGTGTGTAAGAGAACTCATCACTCCTTATGTGCATCTGGGCATCACATACACCTGAAAACACCTCCGGCTATGTCAAAACAACACGGGCTGTCCAAACATTTATGTCATCAAAACTCCAGGAGGATTTACACTGGTGCAGGTAAACCGCTCTTATCAAATCAGCAGTCATCCACACATCCTCGACTACACAATAATGCACTTATACACAGAAAGCGAGTTCAGCCAGATAAGCGCAGTGATGTTAAGTAACCTTTGTGAAGGGGTGGTCTATTATAAAGCCTGTGTGCACAATTACACGTCAGTATCTATCAAACGCAGCGCTGCTAAATAATTCAGAATTGCCGGGTCTTGTTTTGTTTGGTTGTTCCAGTTGGTAGATGTTGTGTGAGCAGGAACTGACTGAATCTTCCCTCCAGGATGCTGAAATACCCTTCTGACGAACGCCGCTGCTAACTGAGGGGGAAAATGCTGCAAGAATGGTCCAGAATTACTAATGAAACATGGTGCAAATGCAGCGCGCCGAGCTGAGTGCTGCAAGCAGACTGAAAAACACGCCCCCAGAAAAAGGATGCCTGCAGCAGCTGTCCTGCACACACACACACACACACACACACACACACACACACACACACACACTCTGAGGAAGAGGAGGGATGAGAGGGAAGCAAAGAAAAATGCAGTTGAAGAGAGATTAGAGGAAAGAACTGACTAGGCGCAGCCATTCAAACAGTGATGGAGGGGCAAGAGACGTGAGGGAGCTTCACCCGCAGCTGGAGAGCAATAGACAAATGCATGGCACTGGGACAAACACACACAAAGAGATTAAACCAGCTCATCGTCTCAATGCAATCATCTTTAGACAATCAGCGGACATTCATTGCACTTGGGTTTATTTTGCAATACACCAAGCACTCCAATACATTATGATTAATGTGCTTTACATGATTGCATAAACATGTTTATTTACGTCACCTGAGAACGATAAAATAAGAGAAGCAAAAGCTCATTGGACTATTGCGGCAGAAGCTTTAAAAGCAATGCATTTTGTAATAAATATTCATAAATTATTTTCAATATTTAATCAGTTCGATGCGAGAAGCGTTTAGAACAGAAAACTTGTATCTCCATATCCAGAAATCACTACAATTAGTCACACTTTATGTCTGTCTGTGAATTTTGAAAGTATTTAACCAATGAAAAGCATTTTTTTAAATCATGTGACTAAACCTCGTAACAACATTGGGTTCTCAATCTGTTGGTAAAACCTCATAACTCCACCAAGTGCCGCACGCAGTCTCATGCAAGGATGAATGAACTGGTTCTTCTACTCAAGAAACGCTATACAGTCCCACCGTTTTTCATAATTTCACGACTGCTGTATACAACGCAAAATCAACAAAATGTTGCAGTTTCTTGTGATCCTACATAATTTGCCGAGATCTTCCACTGGGTCCTAAAGTCAGTTCTTAAGTTTAAAATAATGGTTTTTTTTAATCGCTTAAGTTTTAGCATTTTTTGTTTTAATATTGAGCATTCATAGGAAAGGCAGGTTTATTTATAAGGCACATTTCATACACAATGATAATGTAACTCAAAGCGCTTTACATTGGAGGAATAAAAATAAATAAAATCATCACAGGTGAGGATAAAAAAAAACTAAAACATTAAAACATTAGAATAAAAAGGAGGATGCATTCATAGGTTTGTCCAGGTTTACCTGCGATCGAAAGATTTGTTACTTATTTTTATTGCAACACATTTTTATTACTCAAACCCAGTCGAGTTTTGTGCGCGTGTGTATTTTTGGTTCAAGTGCGAAAAGTCCTGGATCACTCAGATAAACTATTTATTTTATGTGAGTTTTGGGTCAAAATGACCCGAGGGGAGGATGCGGGAATATTATAAAAGGAGCACTTTTTACTTGCATTCTTTGCGATTCAGCACAATTTGAAAAAGCTTTTTGTTTTTCATGATACTTTATGACTTTTGCATATATTAGGGAGTGAAAATGGCTTGCAACCAAGTGTTAGTTCTCATGCATCTTTACACTATTTTAATTTTACAAATCATCGCATTAAAAATCACATTAAAACTGGATAATATTTAGTGCTTTGAAGAGCTGGAAAAAGTGTGAAGCACTTTAAAAGTGCTTGAATTTTGCCCCTGAAATGAATCAACTATTTCTGTAAAAATACCATGGTAACAGATAGTGTTACTACATTAAATCCATGGTGAATGTTGAGGATTTGTGGACTGGAGAGCTTTATGTACCTCCTTTGCTTATGGCTATTTATGGTTTATAACTGTGCTGAATTTGAACGCTTCTCACTGGATCTCTCAGCGCTGTGTAGTAACAGTGTCACGTGATCGTTGAGCTTGCGCTTGCTGTCTATTATTGATCCAAGCTGATAAATGGTCCACTCAAACGAGTAGCGCACTATTATTCCGCTTTCATTTCGCTTAATGTTCACAATATATGACCTTTTGGTCATGGTCTGGAGCCCTGTAATCTAAATTAAGTTATTTATTTATTAAGTAATGCATTATTTTCACAAGGATTTGGATTTAAAATGCCAAGGACCGGGTGAAGAGATAAAGAAAAATTGATTAATGATCAAATAAAAAGTCTGATATTTTTTATAGTACTAGTTATTAAAAGTGGTCTACTCCACGAAAGGGAAATCAATTCGGTACTGACGTATGACCGATTGCCACCTGTCAGTTGATTTACGACGCTTTTGCGAAACAGCTCAATGACATCTGCTTCTGAGGGACCGAACAATCAGCTAGCAATAGGCTAACAAAACTAAAATCTATACATGTGAGCGCGTTACATTGATTACACTTGACCCTAACTGAAACGACACAATGTGTTGGCCTCTCCGCCTGAAGGACCCTCCCAACATCTATATATATCATCCATAAACACATGAACAAAAACACGGCCCATCTGTCTAATTACATACATGTCCACACGTGTGACTCAGATCTTTGCTGTTTTCAATGCATTCGCCCAAAGGACATTAGTCTCCTGACTGCTCTTAAAAAAATCAGCACTTTAATAAACATCTTGCAATATGCTTCAGAAAAAAAAGCAATGCATTGCAGTATAGATATGAAAACAGCACAGAACAGGAGGCAAAAAAAACAAACAAAAACTGCCAGTATACAGTTCAGCGATTAATACAAGATTTTAAAGTGGCTCAGGTTTGCTGTGCATGCTGTGGTTTTGAACAGAGACACTTTTGAGTGATTGTGCAAGCCTTTAAACAGGCATCAGCTGCAGTTACATACGGCAGCAGTGCAGATTGTGTGGGCTGAAGCACGCTAATGTAAAGCTCTGCATGGTGTGTGTGTGTACGTGTGTGTGTGCGTGTACATACTAAAGCCCCAGCAAAATACTCTTTTGTACCATTTACAAAAAAATAAACAATAAAAAAAAGCACTAGAGTCGAAAAATCAATGGATACTTGCTATAAATTGGATTATTCTTATCGATTCCTTGGAGTGCCTTTCAATATGACTTTAAACCATTAGAACGCAAGACGACTGTGAAACCGCCTCGTACTGCATTGTGCACGACACTGGAGTCTTTATGCACTTGAACGGACAGATATGTCATAATATCCTCGAAAAAACGAAAAGTTCATACACAGTTGACAGAAAATGCATGTGTAACAGTACATCGGATCCTTGCAGCTCTTAAAGTGACAGCAACCTAATATTCCTGCTGCGGTCTCGAAAATAACACTAATCAAAAAACTAGAGTGAAAATTCAGTCGCCGTTCATGACTAAATAACTTTTGTTTGGAGAGCAGAGCGGAGCCAAGAGATATCAGAGAAGCGGAAGCAAAAAAGGAGGAGCGATACCAGTGAAGGAGAAGAAAAGATGTTTTTGTTCCCTCACGGACAACTACTGCCATTACTTTTACATCTTATTAAAATGTTCACTGATTCCCGCCTCCTCCTTCCCTGAACAACATACTTTATCACATTTTGTAGCTATATTTGTAATGTATATTTTATTTTTTTATATTTATTTACCTCACAACCTGAAAATTTAAAACTATTAAAATCTCCGTTCAGTTGTATTTCTTTGTGCGATTGTCAATTTGATTAATTGTTCTTGTTTAATTACCGAGTGTTCACTCGTCTTGAATAAAGCTTGGAAGGCATGTTAGGAGAGTTGTTTTTTGCTACGGTATTATTCAAACCTAGGAAAAAGTTTTTTTAGCTTGTTGATTTTTGTTCATGGTATTCAAAATCTTTTGCAATAACACTCAGAATAAATATGAGTGACATCCAAGTTTCTTTGTTCACCTTATTGGAATAAAAAAAAAATATATAATAAATAATAATAATAAAAAAATAATAATAGCTCAAACGATACCCAACCCTTTGCACTAGTCGTCAAAATACGTGTTTTTCAATGATCAATATCTACAAAGCATTGCGGCTGATTGCCAATATAATGCAGATACATGCTATCATTTCATAAACAAAATATGTTCTAATGAATGCACAGAAGATATGCATAAGTGCAGACATTTTACTTCAAATTTACACTTTAAGAGTGTAACTGTTAATCAGCCAAGCAAGGCACAGTTGTTTGCCAATGCTGACAATATCAAAATGTTCAAATCACTAGCATGCATTCATCTGAAAGGGTCATCGCTAGCGTGAATCAGCATTCTGTCGAACCGAGCTCGGTCAATACACTGCAATGTTTCAGTGTGGGTTGTGAGTGTGTAAAAGTGCATCATAATCCGCTACAACAAAACCATCGCCTACACGGATCACATATATTACTCGCTCACCTCTTAAACGGGACACACTGGAGTAAAGGTGCCCGTACGCACACACAAGAACAAACACACGCTGATCCAATTGGGGAGTTCAGTCACGCAGCAAAGCTGCGATTGGTTAGAGACCGACTGCATAGCAGAGAAGCAGCTTTACTCAGCAATAGTCCTCCCGTCCTGTGCCTCTCCAGTTCTCCCTTCTGAATAACATTTCTCTCAGTTCTTATGCGTGTGTCCTATTCTCTTTTCTCTACCGTCTCTTTACCCTTTGCCTTTTCCGCCTCAGGCTCACCCTGCAGCACATGCACATGTGATTGTCCAGCGAGAGACCTGACTGATGGAGAGGGACCTCTTCATCTTTGACTGACACCGATACAGGACAACATTTAGTCAGCAGCCCACAGGCTTTAGTCTGAACCCGAACAGCATCTGTTTGGAGGCTTGTTAAAAATATGATGAATATATGTGACAAATGGCAGTGAAATACTGTAGCATCTATACACTAAACTACATTTAAAAAGGAGGAAAAACATCAAAGTGCACATGAAAGATTTTCTTCAAGAAGAGTGTGGCGCTTGCAACATCAAGGTCATGGGTTCGATTCCCAGGGAAAGCAAGAACTGATTTGAATGTCAATGTGTTTCTTGAATGCAATGCAAGTGGATTTGGATAAAAGCATCTGATAAAAGTTGAATTCATCTTAATGGATGCTGCAGAAAATGAACATCGTCCTCATAATTGATTTCTATAGTAGGATTGACTGGCATAAGTATCCAAACAGTGAACATCCAATGACGCTGTGATGCGTGTTCACTACCATTCAAGGTTATTCGACCAAAATACAATATTAAATTGTGCTATAGTACTACTAAACTTAAAATAATTACTTAATATACTTTAAAAGACCATTTATTTTTTGACAAAGCTGTATTTTCAGGATGATTACTCCAGACTTTAGCGTCACATGATCCTTCAGAAATCATTCTAATATGATGATTTGGTGCTAAAAATAATTTATTATTTTTAAAGATTGTTTCAGGATTGTTTGATGAAAAACTATTTTTAAAAAAACATTTACACCATTTGAAAGTTGTCAGAAGCAATAAAAGTATTTATAGTTGCTTCTGATCATACACATACATGTATACACACACACACGTTATATATATATATATATATATATATATATATATATATATATATATATATATATATATATATATATATATATATATATATATATATATATATATATATATATATATATATATATATATATATATATATATATATATATATATATATATATATATAAATAACGTAAGTGAAATGTATAAAAAATAATAATAATAATAAATATATACTACAATTTCATAAAATGTTCTAATGAATGCACAGAAGATATGCATAAGTGCAGAAATTTTACTTCAAATTTACACTTTAAGAGTATATGCGGTATATAATTGTTTTTAACCATTTGCCTAATGCTTCTAACACTAATTCAAAGCATGATGAAAAATGCTACAGCTAATATAAACATCACAACTACTTCGTCCACTTGTGTTTTACAACAAAAACTCAGTTTTGCAATGCTCATCTGGATAAGAAAAGTCACGTGCAGCACGACTAACCCTCTCGTCTCCTTCACTGGCCTAAATTACATAACATTTTACAATAACAGTTTTGCAATCGAGTTAGTAGAATTAGAAACACAATTCTAACAAAATTAGAAACACTCAGAATTCCCATCAGTGCTTGCAAGATCTATTTTACTTCCATTATGCATTAAGCATGCTAAAATGCTTCAATGAAAAAAGTTTAGCAAAAATCTTGACTTACAAGGGCACCAGAACAGGGAGACAAAAACCTGTTTGTGAATCAATGTAGTGCTTTATCAGAACCAGAGCTCGCATTATGGAAAGGTCACTCTTAAAGGCCCACTATATATTGGCAACGATGATGCAGTGCTGATTAGCGGGAGGGGAAACTGATAGCGAATCTAGGCCTCGACGGCGCAATCTAGATGGTCAAGATGTTTGTCTCCACAGTGAGAAAAGAGCAAGCGGGTGTGCTCTAGTTACACAATAATGAGGAGAGAAACGAGTCGTGTCTAATTAGAATATTGAGCTCTTTTGCATTATTGTCTCTTTTAGCAATTAGGCAAACAATAATCGGGTGAACGGTAGTTAGCTATCTGCAAGCTATGGTTGTAATAAGACAAGTTATAATTTCCTTTTTTAAATTAATGTTAACTCTACTGTGATTTCAGCTGAAACATGGCTCTGGGCAAATGAGGCTGGACGTAATTAACGTGCTAGTTAGGATAGAAATAAACATCCAAATCTAGGTCAGTGAAAAATTTACAGGATCCCAAACTCTAATGCAACTGAACCATTTGCAATTCAAAGGAGATGAACCCGGTTTATCAGTCTTTAATATAGCCAGGGAACAGGTGGAGGGATGGTCAGCATCCTGTTCCCCCAGAGAGAAAGGTCTGTCTCGCACTCGCTCTTCAAACAGGCCTGACGTGAAGTAAACAGTCTCAGGGTCCAAAATTCACTCAAAGAAAAACTGTGGGAATCGATCAAATGTACCGTATTTTCCCACATCTAACCCGCGGGTTATCCCAGATTTTACAAACCCTGCAGGGGGTGCGGGTTATATACGGGTGCGAGCTATATCACAATTTTTTATGCATAATAATATTTCTATGTATTTGTTTCGTCCCTAAAGACGTACGTTTTTTTGCGCATTTTCTTTCTTGCGAGGGTTGTTGTCTCTGGCGCTTGTACTGTCACTCTGACAGCAGTGCTGATTGGCTGTCTGACCTGTCAATCATGCAAGAAGACGTGATTGGCTGTGCTGCATGAGGGCGGGCTCTTCTCATCTCATCTGATACGATGCTGCTGCACAGCAGGAGACGCTGCTTTTTTTTGGTTTGTTCTGATTCTGACTTGTGTTTGTTTTCTTATTCTTTGAATTTCGCGCACAAGCACTGTGTACCGAGCTGAACAGTTATGATAATTGATGTAATGCGAACAACATTCGAAATTCGAAATGTGAACTTACAAAAAAAGTTCATCAATCTATGGGTGCGGGTTATATAAGGGTGCGGGCTATACCAGCCGCGTTGTGCCGCGGGGCTAAATGAGGGTGCAGATTGTCTGCGTCTGCGGGTTATATGCAGGAAAATACAGTAAAGACCATGAACATGTTTTGCATGATAACAGGAAGTACTGCCTAGAGAATAAAGTTTGTAGAGACAAACTTTAGAAGTTGGCTTGAGAAAGTCGGACCAGAAAATTTAATCCGCCATGTTGGTAGCACGATTGAGCATTAGCTACAAAGTGTTGCTGCTGGTTACCCTAGCAACCGCTTAGCAACACCCTAGCAACCACCCTGAATACCCTAACAACACCATAGCAACCACACTGAATACCCTAGCAACCACCCCAAATACCCTAGCAACCACCTAGAACACCTTAGCAACACGTAAGCAACATGTTAGTTTCGGATCAATCATGGCAGCGACTTTGTAGCTAATGCTAAATCGTGCTACCAACATGTTTGATAAAATTTTCTGGTCCGACTTTCTCAAGCCAACTTCTAAAGTTTGTCTCGACAAACTTTATTCTCTAGTAAAGAGCCAGTACCAAATCATTAACAGAAATGGATTATACTCAGACAAACCCTTTAATTTAAGAAACGTTGCAGTCACCTGACCTAGTTTTACTCAGATTTGGCATTTGGTGAGTCTACGTTTTGGACGTATAGTCTACAAATGCTTTGGCAACTTGACTGGGTGGTCCAAATGAAACACACACATGCATCTCCGCACATTAGCACACACCTGCGATGCAGACAGGTGTGATAAATGCTGCAGGTTACGCAGATCTGCCAGTGCACACCTTCTCCCTGGTGGGACTCCCAGGAAGACAGCGGCTCTGCGTTTGCACCACAGGATGATTAGAGAGAACCGTTAAGGCGTTCTCTCCGAGGAGAACCTTAACTCTACATGCAGAGCATCCTTCAAGTTTGCTTGAAAAACAGTCCAGCAACTACCAAGACAAATCTGCTGAAAAACAACTGCATGAAATTAGATAACATCTCATATTATCTAACAGCGGTGTAACAAGATTCAAACCAAACTTGAAAAGAAACTTACCGCGGTGCTGTCATGGCGTACCAAACGCACCCCTCCCCTCCAAAACGACTTCTTCCTTGATATTTGATTAAATAATAATTAGGAGTGTATTCGTCCTGCAAATCTTCGGTACGTGAATACAGCATTGCAGCCTAACCAACAATAAATGCATTAAGGTCAACGTTTTGTTCCTTTCAATAAGAAACAAATGGTCATCTTTCAAATTTTGTTCTGTCCATTTTATCACAAAGTTTTGATGCTCTTTAATGTGGCGCGGGTGAACAATCATCTGTTCCTCTTTAATAATAGTTACAGAATAAACATACAGTTCAACTTACTGAAACATACGTCTCGTGTTATCGCTCAATCAGCGTTTCAACGGCACAAATAAATCAATAAAACAGCTTATAAACAATACGTCACGTAGCTTTACATTTGTGACAGTGTCACAGTTTGAGTTCTCTAGAGAAATGCAATTAATAATATAAACTTTTCAAAAATATGCACTACATTATTATTTCATTAAACAGTAGAAACCCGAGTTACGAAATTAGTCCGTTCCGAGGTTGGCTTCGTAAGTCGATCTTTTCGTATGTCAGTCAGGCTTTTACATGTTAATTGCCTAATCCGTTCCAAGCCTTACAAAAACACCACATTTAGCATGGGATGAAGCGCTTCCCAGCTCCATGTTTCCCAATCATCTCCCTTTTCAACGCAATGTAAAGCATCCTCTTCTTCCTTTTAACTTC
The DNA here is from genome assembly GCA_037043235.1 of Rhodeus uyekii. Lineage (NCBI taxonomy): Eukaryota > Metazoa > Chordata > Actinopteri > Cypriniformes > Acheilognathidae > Rhodeus > Rhodeus uyekii. The sequence continues at coordinate 1,384,784 of JAWRVZ010000164.1, forward strand.
AGCAACAATCTTCACATCCATGGTGAGTGATTAGAAAAAGTTTATGTTAACAAGGCATAATGCTGACCAATAGGAGAGCAGGATTGTAAAAAGCGTTCCCCTTCTTACATGGACTATTCCAGCCATCCCTGTCATTCAGCGCGAAATGGACTATTCCAAAACTTTCCATCTGAGAGAGCTGACGGATGATTAAGGTAAAAGAGATCAGCTGAAGATTGTATATATAGTTTATTGAGTGAAATACAGGGAATTAGTGCCAATCGTTAAGGTTTTATCGATCATGCGTAACCACACATCTATGCACCTTTAATAAATACCAGTTTTGGATTATTCCCTGAGTGAGACGTCATTGTTCTGACCGGACAAACTGTAGCCTTCATCCAAGCCGAACCAAAATCAGCGCGAATTTCAAAACAAAACTCGGAAATATTTTTTCGCATCTCGATCATTTTGTCGTTACTCGGGCGAAAAAAACCCCGAAATCTTTTATCGTATGTTGAATTTTTCGTACGTAGAGCGAAACGCTCTACCTTAAGTCGGGGTTCTACTGTATTTGACTTAACGGGTTAGTGAAGTCTTGATTATTTCACGTTTAAATGTCTTGTGTAAATAATTATATTTCAACAACGAATTGGAGTAAAAACATAATTTTATCATTAGATTTAGAAGTTAAACTGCTTTATGTGGAGTTTACAAGTTTGCATACAATTTATCTTTTGAGCGTTGATTATTATATCTAAAAAATAAATAGCAACTGAATATAGGCTAATAGTTTGTTGTTAACCTTTAATATTATAGTAATGTGCAAGTAAGAGCTCCTTATATAGCATTAGCAGAGCGAAAGAGAAACCTTAATCTGTATAATAATGGAATTAATTTAAACAGAGACACAATCTGTTCAGCAAACTGCTGTTTAATAACAAAAAGCAATAGCAATTCGTTTTCTCCCCCCTACTGTACCAAACCTGTACTGAACCGTGACTTTAAAACTGAGGTATGTACCAAAACGTCAGTTTACACCGCTATTATCTGTCATCCTCTCACACTCTCACTCACATCCGTCTTTGGACAGCATCTCAGGGTCACGTAAACCACAGGCAAAACAGCTTTTTCAATTATTCTCAACGCTCTTTGTGCCGCTTAATATGTTCTAGATCAAGCAGCACAAAGAAATACACTGAAACATGAGATATAATAAGCCTGGTTTCTTTAAGGCATCGTATGTTGTTAAGAATAGCATTGCCTTCAATGCGTTATAGTGATTTTATCTGCTCACAATTTATGAATTTTATTAACTTCTTTAATGTTTTAAAGTAAATAAACAATATTTTAGGCATTTTGTGACAGGCAAGCACTGTTAGGCATGGGAACCATAAGAAACTGAATGATTCTGGCAATTTTCAGGATGAAATACTGATTATGGTAAGCGTTTTTGATTACAATAAAAATAACTGGTTCGAGAATCAGACTATACTGGTAATCCTGTATGGTTCAAACACCATTAAAGGAACCAAATGATTTCTGACTTTCAGTGAATGTTTTATTATTATTTTTACAGTAGGCAATAATGCATAGTAGAACTGCATGATTAATTGTTAAAAGATCGTGATCTCGATTCAAATGAGATCAATTCACCCGTGTCAAATAAACCGTTTACAAAATTACAGTATCGTTATTTCCATGTTACAAATACAGTAATACCTCGGTTTACGAGTGACTCAGTATACGAGCAAATTGGTGTACGAGCATTGTATCGGAGTGCAAGAAAAATATTCCCTCGAACTCTCAGCATCATCACACACATTTTTACTGGAAATATCCTAAAGACATCCTCTCATAAAACAGTCACGCTGTTCCAGCCCCTTTATCACCCCTTAACTCGTTCATTCTCTCAGCTTCACTCGGTTTAGTTGCATCATTCACAACAGTGCATTATTTTATAAGTTGTTGTTCATTCCGTTAGTCATCGCAAAGACTGCTACATGTGAATATGATGAAACTTTATTAACGGAGCCAGTGTTGCCAGATTGGACTGAAGATTTCCAGCCCAACTACAGCATAAAACCCGCCCTTTAAAAAAAATACCAGCCCAAAATTACAGAGCGATGAACCAGCGATCAACCAGCCCAATGCATTTTTACCCAGTCGGACGTGAGCAAAAGGAGCACAATTGGGCGGGAGGCGGGAACCCACCCAATCTGGCAACACTGGCATACTAATGAGGCTTATGTGTGTTCTCAGTCAGGGGGTAATGACGTTCTTAAAGGGCCATACACTTTTAGAGAACAGCATTTGTCACAATGATCTACATAAGTGATTTACAGCGGTTTTACCTCCTGTTGTTGCATTAGTTGTGATCGCTATTCTTCACGTTGTAATATCGTCACAAATGTTGAAGGAACTAGTTAATCTGATGTGTTCAATAAGTGTTAAGTTAATAGTCTTGTCACTTTAAGAGGGCGGGGTTTCAAGGGGGCGAGAGTCTCCTCTCGTCTCCATCACGACAGCAGTGACAGGTAAAGTGCGCATTACAGTAAATTGTCAAGTATTTTTGGAGGTAAATTGTTAATTATTAATTAGTATTTATATGAGATCATAATGTTATAATTTTAAATGTAATTAATGGGTTAAAACCAAAAAAATATTTAAAATGGGCATTTATGGTCGTGTGGAACGAATCGAGTGATTTTTAGTGCATTCTTATGGGGACAATTGTTTTGGTTTACGAGCTCTTGGAACGAATTAAACTCGTAAACCGAGGTATTACTGTATTCATATTAAATCACAGAAGTACTCAAAAGTTTATAGTTTGGATAAAAAACGCTGAGGTCTACGGTAGCGATCAAAATAGAGTAAAATTACATTCTGAAAGTAATTCAAATAACAATATATATGTATATAACTTAAAATTAACAAAATATATAAATGTCAAGTAAAACAGGAACATGATTCTATCAAATATGATATCAAAAGCTTTCTAAAAATATTTAAAGATGATAAAGTGATTACATCTTTAAGCCACCAGGTGACTTAAAAAAACAATGTCACTGAATCATAAGAGATTTGTACAAAAAACCCTGATTCATCCAGTAATGAGTCAAGTATTTATGAGTCAATTAAATGAATAGACTGCAAAATAACATTTGGTCAGAACCTCTAGTAAATGACGTTAATTTGTTTAGTTGTCTGATCAGAATTGTGGGATCTCCATTTGAAACAAACAAAAAATGAATGATTCTCAATTTATCTGCTGCATAGAAGAAAATAAGCAGTACTTGCAATATGAATAATTTAATATTTGACAGCAGTTTATTTTGTATATTACCAAGGAAATGATGAGGTATTTGTGCATCACACATTTTAATCACTGATGCAATTTAACAGCAAAGTTCAAAAATGTTTTGTAACCATGGTCGGGATCACGCAACACAAAAGTGTTAGACATCATTTACACAAAAAAACCTCACAACCTTCAAAATGAGAGACCTAGCACCCGTTTAATGCTGTGGCTGCCATTAAAAACTTACTGCACCAAATTCCTGCGACTTGCACCTTCCTCACATTTACCAGCATCGGCCCTGTGCCCAGAGGCAGAGCGACACACACACACACACACACACAACCTAACAGGAAAAGCCACTTCCTCTTCAGCAGACGGTACTCATAACGCCATGACATCTCAGAGATAACACATCTTTGCAATATTATCTATAATTGTAGCCGTAACTGAACGCGTACGGTTAATGTCGGACTGCGTAGCGTAAAGCCAGCAATTGTGGGCAACAGATGGGCACTGCAGCAGGTGAGAGCATGATGCTCATATTCAGCCATCAAATGCATCTCACAGACTTCAGTCCTCTCAAAGCACAATTCTTGAATGTTATGATGCCTAATGCTAATTTAAGCAGCATGCATTAATCATTGAGCACAATGGGAAACGGGCAGATGGAAAAACTCCCCGTGCAATTATGGTTATGCCCCTAACGCAGCAAGCAGATGCCGAGACTAGAAGACGGAAAGACAGGATTCCCTGTCGCCCGCACATGCACACAGACTCACGTTTAGGTGGGGAGCAGGATGAGATGGAGAGGAAAACAGAGAGAGCTCCTCTTGTTGCTTGACTGCCCACCTCTGCCAATGCCAGTGTTTCCTGCTCGGCAGGGCTGAAGAAGAGTTGGGTGGGTGCAGCCGGATTGCCTCCGCCGAGCGTCAGGAACGATTGCGAGAGAGAGGGAGGGGGAGATGAGACGGGAATGGTGAGTGGGTTTATTCTCCACGCTACTCTGTCAACGTGTGTGCCTGAGTGCATGAGTGCGCGCGTGAGGGGGGCGGACGGAAAGGAGAGAGACCCAAGCTGCGAGTCTCCCGAGAAAACGCCAGTGAACAGAGAGCGAGGAACACAGTAGATGCGTTAAACGCAGAGTCCCTCCCTCTTACATCACACGAACACAGCGTTCTGCACAGTCAGCGCAACATCTAACCATATGGAGGAACAACGGGCGCGAGGAGGAACCGAGAGAGAAAGACAGACGAGAAAGGACACCAAAAAAACCTAGCATGTTTAAAATGTAAACATCATAAAACCCCACAGCAAAGATGTGTTTGCACAGGTGAGGGCTCTGCAAACTCATTTCTTCAACATTATGTTGGACGATGTTTTTGCTGAGTCAAAGGACACATCACAGCTGGTGAAAGACACCGGCTTCTCCTGGATAACATTACAATGCATTCAGCTTCTGTAATCAGAAATGCATCCTAATTTGGTGGGAAATATCATACGGGGGGACGTCAGGATCTGATTGGCTCATATGATTATAGATTTAACTTTTTCCCTTACCAACACATTTTTATTTTTATTTTCCATGCATGCATTTATCAGATGCTTTTATCCAAAGTGACTTGCATTGCATTCAAGAAACACATTGACATTCTAATCAATTCTTGCTTTCCCTGGAAATCGAACCCATGACCTTGGCGTTGCAAGCGCCACACTCTAAGTTTGAGATACAGGAAAGCTCATAGCTTTCCTTAAAACTGGCCATGGTTATATAAGCAAATGTTGTTTAAGAAGCATTTCAATATTACTGTTTATCATTGAGGAAAAAAAGGGTTTAATTTCCACATTAAATAAAAACTAGTTTGAATGAATATAAAAGATATTAATTTCTTAGTGCATATATATTTGCAACAAACGCACATACACATATACATAAATGATACTCATTATTTTAAAAGCTTTTTATCATTTTCACAGCAAGTTTGTTTAATTATTAAAGGGGATGCTAGATGGTAAGTGAAAGAGAAAAAAAAAGTTTTTTAAACCATTCCTAGCACTACAGCATGAAATCCCTTATAAAAATAGACACATCTGATGGTCATGGTCATGCCATGCTTTCCTTTATGTCAGTTTCTGCACTGTAGATCATCATCATCTCATTTTCCACGCAGATTGTATTAGCACATGCTTAAGTAGGAGACGTTTGCCCGGAGCCTCGGGGACCGCAGCAGCTCCAGCATGGCATACTACTGCGCCGCCGGTCCGCCGGCTCACGTCCAGTCCAGCCATACAACTTCCATTCCCAACTCTGAAGCTTGGAGAGCATAAGGCAGCGCTTCCACTAAGATTTTTTTTTTGGAAGTCCAGACTTCCAGATGTTAGTTTTTGGAAGTCCCATGTATTATCTTTGGAAGTCCCTGTTACGTCGTAAAGCACAATAATTTTATGCCTGTTACATATAAAATATACTAGAAAAGATACTAGAGGGTTAAAGTAACAAATACTTATGAGTTTTGTGCAGAAATATAGTGTGGTAGTGGTAGATAATTATTAACATATCCACAAATTTCACGGAGGCGGAGCATTCCGTATCATGCACAGATAACCAGGCTATTTTGGGGAGTTTCGGGAAAGTTTACCCGTCAATATAACACATCTCTCACAGTTTCGCGATCCCCGCACGTTTGTGCATAGTTATCAATTAGTTTATGGCCATAGCTCTCGCTGTTGGTGGAGTTTCAGTAGTTCGCGGGAATTACCATAGTTACATCACTAGTGTACATCTTGACAGGAGTTGTATGGCGAAAGAGATTAAGTGACCTGCTGTGTCCTTATCAATGGAGTCGCTTAGCATACACGCCTACGGCGCATGTGGTGATTTACAATGCATTTGGTCACTTTGCAATGCACATGTACGTCGAGCGCTCTGTGATCTGGCGTAAAACCATTAAACAGGACGTCCCGCGGACTTCCTGAACTTAAAATTTCGGCGTACGCTGGCGATTTTCGGACGTAAATTACGCCCGGACGCCCGTTAACGGAGGCGCTGATAAGGAAACACCTTGACATTCAACCTAAGCACTAGGAGGATACAGAACAGTATAATAAATGCATTCTTGAAAACCACAGCAGGCTATTAAACACTCACAAATCTGTGTGTGTATGTATATATATATATATATATATATATATAATATATAAGAGGGATGAGAAAAACAGGACTGGGATGCTCTCTGGAAAATTCTAAAATGAATCTATTAATTCATTTCAATGTAATGCATCAGAGTGTTTGATGGGCAAGTAATAGCATGAAAAAAAAAAATCAATGATGCTTCCTTTTAAATAGAAATCCATTAGCCATTATCCATCCGCTCAAGAGATTGCCTAAGGAATATATAAATTCAAATCATTTTAATCTTTTGTTTAGCAAACTTTGTGCAATGACAGCCAGCACAGAGCAGTCTCCCTGAAAACTGTATTAGCAGTGATGGAAACGTCCTTTGCCTCACATTGTTATGCTGAAATGGGACGAGAATAAAGCTTACAGATGAAAATGCTCCGCAGCAGGTCAATACTTTCTCATATAATATAATTCTCTGACTTAGAAAAGACGATAAATTGTCACAGCACCAAGCAACGTCCACAGCCTTCCCGCTGGGATGAGCGTCGGCATTCATGATGACTAGAGAAGCATCTTCAATTCCAGTAAGACTGCGTCCATTTCTCCGTAATGGATCGCTTGGGAAAGAAATTGAGGTGAGCTCATCTTCAGCAAACTTCTGTAACTCTAAAGAAAGATATTTAACACCGCCTTGACCTTGAAAAGACACAAGGGTAAAGCAGATGCCGGGAACGACCTTCTAGCTCATTATTGGTAATTCAAAATCCAAATCCTTCTAGCAATGGAAATCACATTTGCACAGCTAATTATAACCACAAGAATGAAGTAACTATTATAATGATGATCATCGTACCATCTGACAGGTTTCTAATTAATCCCTGCAATTGAAAAATGTCACGGAGATAAAATATGACAAATTACAGCAATCAACCATCCATAATATTTCAGAAAACAATGGAAATCACATCACTCCAGAAAGCTCCACAGACATCAAGGCCATTGCAATGACAGGAGACAGAGCTAAATATCACTTCCACTAAATAAAAAAATAACTTTAATGAAGAAAAAAAACATGAATTGACTCAAACATGCTCTTTTGATCACGGTTTGAGAGAAATAAAACCTTAAACTGGATGAGTGTTTCCTATTTACCATTTCATTTCTGAAAAGAGGGATTAATGTTTCTGTAAATCAGTGCTTCTCAATTATTTTCTGTCACGCCCCCCCTAGGAAGAGGTAAAAATTTTGCGCGCCCCCCTCCACCCATTTTGGAACTTTCGCCTTATTGTTTCCATGGCAACGCGTCATGCAGGGTTCATAGCACATCAGTTCAAAAAAATTCCATGACTTTTCCATGACTTTTCAATGACAAAGTTATAATTCTCAATGACATTTTAATACTTGATTTTGTACAGTCAAAAAAATATGATACACGTACCTGTATCAAAACCAGAAGAAACGCATTTAAAAACAAAAGCCGTCTACAGCAATGGGCAAAACAGTCTGCCAAGTCCCATAAAAATGTGTATGGAATTACACTGCAATTCAATTAAGTGGCAAAAACCAGAACAGGAACAAACACATTCAAAACGCCAGACTGATAGTCCCTTGAAAAATAGCATACACTACAATACAAATAATTAGTAACACATAAAACAGTCTGAAGTCCCATCCATGGATTTCAATAGGTTTTGAAAACCAGGGGTCATCTAACCCTTGTTGACAATTTTCAAGGGGTCATAATCAGATTGTCCTATCTTTTATTCAGAGAACTTTAGTAAAATAAATACTTATTTGACACTTGAAAATAAACTAAAATAAAGTTAAAGCCATTTTATATTTAAAATACAATTGACAATATTTATCTTTGTTCTTGCAAAATTTGACCATTTTTACAAAATTCTCCTGCATCAAAATGATCCCAAGCTGCATATCTGGTGGGGTCAAAAGTGGGGAAAAAAAAAAAATCAAATGTGCATCAAAATGCACATTCCCATTTAGCAAGTCCTCCCCTTCACGTCATTTCTGAAACCTTATAGAGGGTGTGCTTTGGGTACATTCAGAAGGCTTAGACAAAGTGTTCATTAAACGGTATGGTTTTTATTCAGAAATATTATTTTCTCCAGTCTTTGGTGAAAGGCGAATTCTTTAAAAAAAAAATCAGCAGCTTTAGAGAATATCCTCTCGCATGGAACAGATGATGCAGGAGTACACAAAAACAGTTTAGAAAGCTGATATAAATGAGGATATATTGCTTTGAATATACAACACTAAAATAAACTCAATCCACTCTCCTCAACAATAACGCCAATGCAAACACCGTCTACTACAACCCATGGTTTGGTTTCACTTTGATAAGAAATACAGCCGCCCGGTTTCAAACCCGTCAACACTGGATCGGGCTGTCAGAGTCAGGTGGTTCACTGCCGAAGTGAAGCAGTGTGTTTGCTTCAAACGTCATTTTCACGTGACTAGTGACGTAATGACACAAGCTCCGAAGCAGTGGTTCATTGCAAGGACCGTTCGAGTTTGAAGCAAGCTTCGGAGCGTCGTTGTCAGACGTAACATCATTAGACACGACTATTCAGAGAGCATTTAAGCAAAACTAATGTGAGAGCATAGCGTCAACGGCAAAGCGGCGACAGTGAGCACATAAGCACAAACTACTGTACAGAAACCCCAGCGTCAACAGCAAAAGCGGTAACAACTGTATCATGAGAAAAGTAGCAACATCCCAGGAATAATTTATTCAATTACTCGCCGAAAGCACTTGAGAAGCCAGAGATGGAACATCCAGCTTATAAAACCTGGCGAAGGTGTTGACATACCTCTAGCAATGTAGGATCGCCATCCACAGCCTGAAGCCAATCTTTGTATAACACTGACGCCCCCGGCATAGTATTTGAATGACAATAGTCGAACGGAACGGTCAAATGCGCCATTTGCAACTGCTGAATGAGGTTCCTCGCGCTTCTCACAGGCGGCGCTGACTGTCATTCGTCAATTTACAAACGCGGAAGTGCCGACCGTTGAGAAATAAAAAGATTTCGGATGGATTTAAGTAAAGAAAAAAAGAAAAAAGAACGAAGTGAAAAAATAAATAGAGACGAAAGACAAATTTAATGACATTTCAATTACTTTCTTGACAAATTACAATTTTCCATGACATTTCAATGATTTTTCAAGACACTAAAAAATTCCCTGACTTTTCCAGTTTTCAATGACAGCTACGAACCCTGTCATGCTTGTCACGTGACATACCACAGTCACAAAAAGCGCTGTATAATAGATAATTCAAAATAGTCACCAACTTGTTGAAACCTAAAATAAACCTCATGTGGTTGAAAACACTGAATTGTTGTGATAAATGACAAGCTCTGAGCGCGTCTTTTTTTGGATCAGTGCCAGATATCGCGTGAATACACGTGTGAATTTAGTGGTTGATCACGTGACACATGAACACCGGTGTGATCATACACGTCAAAGGATGAGGGGACGGTTATCTGAACTTCATATCTGCTGCTCTTGTTCAGTGCAAGAAAACCTATTCCCTGGAAAAAATTTATAAAATAAAGCATGTACCCCAGGGTCACGCGCGCCCCCCCCCGGCATCGCCCCACTATTTGAGAACCACTGCTGTAAAGGAACAGTCAAATTAATAAATGATTTATGATTTCATTCCAATCGAAATTCGAAAGGCCCATTCACACCAAAAACAATAACTAAAGAGCATAACAATAAATATAGCCGCAAGTGGCCATGAAGGCACCGAGTGGAAGGAGGGCATTATAAATCATGCCGACACGGCTGGCAGCATCAGACCAACATATCGAAGGACTCGGCATGATGCACTGAATTTAAAGAGACCAGTTTCATGAATTTTGGCCAAAGTGAAGTTCTAAGCAAAAGCGTCAATTCTTTTTATATCTCCTGACCACTAGGGGGCACTGCACCAAACCTCGGAAGGTAGCCTCAGATCATGACTGACACGATACACAGAAAGTTTGGTGAGAATACGCTAATGCATTGCAGAGATGTAGCTTCGCAATTTTATCGAAAACGAATTGACAAATCAACTTGATTTTAAGAACTTTTTGTCAACATGGTCTGAAGAGGTTACGGTTCAATTTCAGTGAAATATCCTCACCGACGCATGCTAAAGTTGCTGCAGTTTTGTCGTCTGCTGCTTTAAAAGCTCGAGATCTTTAATTCATCAGCTGGAAACAAAATCATTCTGAAAGTGAAGCCAACGATATCGTTCCTCTGTGTTGCTAAAAGTACAGTTGTGTGAACAAAAAAAGAGATTACAAAAAATTAATCATTAGATTATTTGAAAGATTATTAAAACTTTAGTTATAGTTCTCGTCCTTCCGGGTCTTAAAGGAATAAGTCACCCAAAAATTTTGTCACTTAATCACATAGTATGAAAGTTTAATACTATGCAATTCAATGGGGTCCATCAACAGTTCTTCAAAATCTGCTTTTGTGTTCAGCCAATAGAAATAAATTCATACAGTTTTGGAACAACTTGAGGGCGAGTATGACTGAATTTCTATTTTTGGGTGAACTACCGTATCTATTCGAGTATAACGCGCAAAATTTTCTACCAAAAAAATAAATCAAAGTTAGGGATGTGCGTTATGCACGAGGGCTAGGCTGGGGTTTGTTTTGACGACCGGTCCTTTGAGGGCGCCGGCGAATTGTGAGTTCGCGCCGCGCATTTTACAGGCTGCAGCCTCTCACTGTACGCGAGCGCGAAGAAAAAAAAAAACATCCCCTCGCCGCTTCATTTCCACGCCCACACGTTACGGAGAAGACAGGCATTTTTGTTTTTTTGTGAAGACAGGCATTAGCAATAAAATGGACGGCACAGAAGATGACCTGCTGTGGAATTCAGACGCAGAAGAAACCGGAGAAACAGATGTTCCTGCCAACTCGGACACTGATGAAAAATTAACTCCAGAAGAATGGGAGCAACTCTTTAGTGTCTCTGATGAGGAATCTGACGCTGAAGGATTTTAAATAAATATTTTTACCGGTAATTCTATTTCGGTATTGTGTTCATTAGTTTATGTTGTCAATAAATATATGTTATATAAGTTATATAAATATATAAGTATTTTATACAATAAATAAATGTTTTTTTTATCATGGCTGCACGTGTTCAACAACTTTTTTTGTCAATTACAATGCTTGGTGTAAAACAAAATTTTATACCGATTTGTAATCGAAAATTAGGCGTGCGCGTTATACACGTGTGCGCGATATACTCGAAAAAATACGGTATTGTTTTAAATGCTGGCCTCAACCTAACCAACGGACATGGTTAAAGAGTCAAGTTTGCATCACTTAGTAAACTGATTTCCACTGTAATAAAAACTATACAACAAACACGATTAATGTAATAATTTTAACCAAAAAAATGATGTTTTGCCGTTTCCTGACAGAAATAATAGATTTAGTAGAAAACTGCCAGGGAAAGTTAAATACAGAGACAGTTTACTACATATTCATGCATTTGTGTTGCAATGTATTTTTGAACACAGGTGATGCAGATACTAATATATCAAATATAGTCAATCTGACGTTATTTGGGTGTTTGCCATTTTTTAGCACGGCTCTTTTATTAGACTCTCTCAATGTACTTTATTAAAGAAATGTTTTTGGTTTTCGCCATAACTTGGATGAATATCAACATCAAAGTTTTGATCATGGTTTCCCAAACATTGTTTTCATAACGCAAGGCTTTCCTGTCGCTCAACCAGTAGAGCATTGGTGCTTGCAACGGCAAGGTCATGGGTTCGATTCCCAGGGAAAGCAAGAACTGATTAGAATGTCAATGTTTCTTGAATGCAACGAAAGTCGCTTTGGATAAAAGTGTCTCAAATGCAAGGAGGAACGTGATGTAAACAACAGAGCCAACAAACCCCGTGACGCGTCACACACTGAGATTGAAAGATGGCGGCGCTCTTCCTCCGAAAGCTATAAAAACATCCTTTTTAAGGATGTGTCAAAAGGTTGTGTTAAATGTGTTAGTTATACATTTCTATAAGTGGAAATCAGTTTACTAAAGTGTAATTTGACTGACAGCTTGATTTCCACTTTAAAAGGGAAGATCCAATCAGGGAATCAGTGAAGAGTCTCATAATTGCATCGCTGAACCAATGAATGACTCAGTTTGGCTAACAGTAGCCAGTCCAGCATGAAAATGTGCACAGTATATGCCAATATTCAAGAAATATCTTTAAGGATGAGAATTCACTGTGCATTTTTTCATATTACAACGTCTCCAAATCGTGTGTTCTTCAAGGGCAACCCTGAACAACGCAGACTAGCGTAAATCACAAGCGCTGCGGCACCAGCAACACTGTGCTGCATTTGAGTGTAACGTTACTCTTTTGTTTGGATGACTCCTGGCAGTAGTCTAGTCCCGAATGCAGCTTGTTTAAAGATGAGTAAGACAGTGGTTTCTATTTATACACTGGTTTGCAGCGCTGCAGAACGGAGCAGAGGCCAGCAAAAAAAAAAGAAAAGATGCGCCTGCATGCAGCCTGTGAGAAGAACTCTTGCCTCTTCGCCTTCCTGTTCCTGCAGTCGAGATGCGAAGAGCACATTCACACATGGCTGGAGGGGCGTCTCAAACGACTGCAGCCCAGCTGAAAGTGTGAAAACAGGGGAAGCCAGTTTTAAACATTTCTTGACAAAGCAAGTGCATTTCTCCGACCGCCAAACGGTTTGGACTGACTGTAACCAAAACATTTTCACACTCCACTGTTTGCAGACAACTATTGCAGACAGGAAGAGGATAACAAGGTTTTTTTTCATGCAAATGCAGAGCAACTTGATGCAATTGCATTGAACTACCAATGAAAGTAAAGACTAGCAATGGCCATATTGATATGAAGTATCGATACTCAAATAAAAATATTGATACTGAGGTGTTTTTTTTACAAGCGAGTTTAAGAAGAAATTGAATAAGTATAATACAAATATCCTATGCTAGCGAATAATTGTGTAGGATAGCACTATTTTCCTGCTCATCTGAACAAATGCTGCAAGTCAGAAGCAATCGATCACAGAAACAGGCCTGCGTTTCCCAAAACAATCACAAGACACTAATAAAGGTTTATCTTATCTTATCTTATCTTATGCTTTTGGGAAACGCAGACAGTCCAGAAAATGCTCATCAGAAGACAAAAAAAAAACAGAAGTGCCAACATTGTTTGTGCAATTACATTTATTAACATTAAAAAGTTAATATTAATCATGCTCTATTCTGTAACTAACATGAATATAAATCATACGCTGTCAGGTATTTCCTTTCACTGTCAGACACTTATTAACCAACAGTGAACATAGTTTAACTACAGCTTTCCTGCATCTCAATCAGTAGTGCATTGGTGCTTGCAACACCAAGGTCATGGATTCAATCCTAGGGAAAGCAAGAACTGATTCAATGTGTTTCTTGAATGCAATGCAAGTCACTTTTGATAAAAGCGTCTGCCAAATGCATAAATGTAATGTAGATTTCCATCTTTACCACTACAAGTAAACGTATTGTAGCTAGGGATGTGCGCAAAGACTAATTTCAAAATCGTTTAAATGGAAATTTTGCAGTCGACTGATCGACTAGTTTAGCCTGGACATATACGATCCACATGAAATAACACTTAATCTATGAACACTCAAATCCGCAAAACTAGATTAGATACATGCGACGCACTTGCCTTGCATTATGATCGTAGTATTAAACTTCAGCATCGTTAGACATATTTATTCAAATCAAATGGAGTCAATCGGCAGCGCAGGATCAAGATGTTCAAACCTAAACGCCTGCTATAAACAGATTTCCTCAAATCAATTGTTGTTCATTACCAGTTCAACCGCTTGCGTGTTTGGGTGTGAACGTATCACAGCGTCTGAACACGTGACGGGCGGCAAAACCACAAGAAACACGCTTCAAGAAATTATTTTCTGATTGTTAGGATGTTGATATAGCAACTGTTCAAGTGTAAAGTAAGTTTCATTCATAATATTCCTCCTTTAGTCCAATATAAAATATATATACCGTATTGTTCCTCATAACCGCTAGTATATCAAGCCTAAGCAAGCTTTGTTGTTACACTAGTTTCAAATTAAAATATGATATACACTTTTTTAAATAATATACTAATTTCAAGAGGCAACATTAACATGACGGGAATTTAAACGTAGGCTTTGTAAAAACATCCAATCCCTGATTTTAACCTTGTGAACACAAAATATAAATCTAATAAATTGCAATTAAGGCATATTGAATGTTAAAATGCCTTTCAAAAATAATCTTAAGTGGGTCCCATTTTACCCTTAGTAATTTTAATACATTTAACCTAAAAGTTTAGTTTAGAGGTATTATATCGGTTATACATTATATAGACAATACAGGCCTTGAAAGTATCGGTATCTAAAACAAAATGAGGCGTATCGCCTAAGAGTTTGCACTCGTTTAGCAGGTATTCCTACTTCTCTCATTAGTAATCATTACATTATTGCACTGCTTATTTGCATAAAGTTGAGCTTAGTTTAGGTTTTTCACATCACTGGTGTCATTAATGTCTCCAAAACCTAGTGTTGTAGTCAAGACCAGACTCAAAATCCATATCTAATGAATCATATTTAATCAATGAATACAGTTATAATAATAAGACACTATATAGAGCTGTTACCAATCAAATCAATAACAATAAAGGTCATCTTTGTGTTGAAGAGGCTCAGATGTTACAATTACACCTGCAAAAGCAATGTTTTAAAAATAACATTTTGAATATAGAAATGTGATGGAAAAATAAAATGATAGACCTACTTTTAAACATGAAACTGAGATCAAAACAGCTAATGAATCAAATAATCATTTATTAAACTGATTTATTTAGTAACAAAACATGTTGCCAAAATAACAAAAATTGTGTCTAAAATTCTCTCTTAATATTAACTTCTAGTTTATTGAACGTTTGTATAAAATCAAGATCATGTTTGCAATTGTGCTTATATTCGTGAAAAAGACTATTGCTCTTGTGATATTGTTTAATTACATACAAAACAAGAGCTTGTACAAGTACATTTTTGCAATCATATGTTGATTTTTGTGGGCATTTATATTAATATTGGCAATTTTTGAGCCAATCCTGCATTGATTTCGAACCAGCACCACAGCAGCAAAGGAAATCACATTAGAAATAAGTTATTGATTGCATTTTATGCAGCGAGTTTAACATCAAATCACATTAATGATGTTAACAGATATTTCAGACAATGCAATGGCAATTTAGTGATGAACTCGCAGTCGTGAGATAAAATCCTGAGTCTTCTTAAACTGAGACGATAAAAATGTGCCGGTCTCGAGAAATACAACACTGCCAGAACCCGTAATGTCTTAAATCTCATTAAATTATTGATGTCTGCTCTTTTGTGGCAAATCAATGTCGATGTGAATCAGTGTGAACCTTTCAAATGCATTCATTCATTCATTCCAGTCAATCTGTCTCATCTAAAATCCAGGTGCATCTTGTCAGCAAATGTGCAAAACTAAGTAATCATTTAAGTAAAAACTTTAAGTAATCATCATAAATCAGGTTATCATTCAAAAGCTTACAAACTCAAAATTCATCCTGTGAAAACAGCTTTGAAATCAGATGTTGCGTTACCATGGAAAAGGGACTTAGAGGCTCCTCCTACTAGTAGGCGGAGTCAGATTTCATACTATTAAATTTATTTAAATTACTTTATGATCAAAACTTTTTCTGATCTTGACGCATATCATCGGAAATGTCTGAGTCTCAAGGGTGCATATTTGATGAGTGTTTTGTGATAGAAGTAATATTTTGGATAGAAATGATTTGTTACCAAAAAATATTTTTGGTGCAACGCAGAACTTCAATTTTTGTAAACTTTGACTTCATAGCAATATTAGATTAAAACATTTTATATAAAGTTAAAAAAAAATTGTACAGAAAATTTGATTTACACTTCCTTCAAACTTCCTTAACTTTATCATACTTAAAAAAAAATTTTTTTGCGATAATCTGCCGAGTGTCTTCCTTAAATCAAGACCAAACTTAAGTCTCCAAAACGTTCTTGAACTACAACCATTGAGTTGGAACAAGATAAGAGGTTAAATTATGCAGACATAAAAACATTTTGGCCGATAGAGTAATTCTTTATATTTGAAAGCCGATAACCGATATATTGGCTGATAAACCTAAATCCAAAGTCCCAAACACACAATTAAGATGTTTTATGTGGACGATAAGCAAAATGTTATTATTTTCTCAATAGAAGATTGAATATATCAGTCACTTTGTATAAAAGCTGGGTATAAAAAATATAAAAAGCAATGGAAATAACTGATTCTGAGACAAAAAATAAAAGCACCATAAGTTTTCCCACCAAAATACCATACCAGTGTTTATTTTAATTAAACTAACCCGTAATTAGCCAATATCATCAAACATAAAAATATATACACAAAATTAAATATTATTTTACCGTCTAAGTAGGTTTAAAACACCTTAAAAAAGATGGTGAACAAAAATCTGGCACGTTTTTTGTATTATTAATATTGATTTATGCTCCATGACAGATCGAGCTCACATTAAAACTCTAAATCAAACATTCGAGACGGCAAACTAGCTAAAATAGCAGACTAAGAGTGAAATACAGCAGAAATTAGTAGTAAGTTATAAAGTCCTCATATATGCGGAGATGACGTCACTTCAACATTACTACATGAAATATTCAGCGTTTTAGCAAAACAAATCTCTAGTCGCGATTGATTTCTTGCATAACAGTAGTTGATCAGCGATATAATATATTTGTCTTACCTTACAGAGGGACAGGAGTTCATTAAATATGGAGTTAGTCGATTTTCAGATGTAAACAATGTATTTGATGTGCTGTCGCGCGGTCAAGATGCAACGAACGAATGACTTTTTTGGCGCTTTCACATTCTGGCCACGCGCTACAAAGACACACTCGCGCTGCGCAGCGATGCTCCTATTGGCTTGTTGAGATGCACCGCGACAAGACACTGGCTGTTGATTGGTTGGCCTGGTAGTACGTCACTAGGAATATGTTAAAGGCGACCAATAGTTATGCAGGTCTTTTCACTACCATCAAACTATGCGGTCCATTAAAGATGAAGCGATTTTATATATATACACATACATTTATTTATTTTCATTATATGAAATGAAAATAAATAAATATATTTATATACTGTATTTAGATGTATATTTGTAGCAATTTATTTATATGTACATTCATACATTTATTTATATACAGTAATTTATTAATATTTATATGTATTCATTTGAGTTAGATATTTATTTTATGTCTGTATATTTTTATTAATTTATATATAAATATATATATACACACACACATACATATAATCTATGAATATTTATACATGTATTCATTTATTGAGTTAGATATTTATTTATATTTATACACTTAGTTATAGATTGACAGTTTTTAATTTATATATATATATATATATTTTAGATGTATATTTTTAGTATTTTATTTATATATATATATACACATATACATTTATTTATATACATATAATCTATTAATATTTATTATTTATTCATTTATTGAGTTAGATATTTAGATTTATACACTTAGTTATAGATTTACATATAAATATAGTTTTTATTAATTTATACATATATATATAAACTTTTTCCTTGCTGTTGTGGTGTCAAAGTACTCAAGATTTTAACAAGCAAACAGACATTTATGTGTTCCTGTGAAATGTAGAAGTTAAGAGACTTTTTGAGTTTAATGCACTGTACTTTTATTCTAGTACAGAATTTTATAAATGCAAAGCAAGAAAACAAAGAATCTGATAGAAAGCTGTAAAGCTATTTTACGTTTATTTCCAATTAGATCATCTGCAATAACCCTTTTCAAATATATTTAAGTAATTCCTTTAAACATTCATATTTCTTCACATCAGAAAATCCCATTCCAAAACAAAAAAATGCAACTCCCTTTCATATCGGCAGAACAGTGCGATTGTAAATGCAACTTTAAACAGTGCAGATCTTCACAGATGGACGGTCAGTCTTTCAGGATGAGCGGGGCTTTGACCTGGGCAGCGACCTCTGCACCCATGAGCTCCTCCACTATAGTCAAGGCAAACTCAAAGCTGGTTCCTGGCCCTCTGCTGGTGATCACATTACCATCCTTCTGAACTCGAGCCTCTGAATATTTATAATGATCTACAAGAAGAACACAAAATAATTCATATGGCTGAAGATATCACCACAGTCTATAAATACCAACTTAGTTCTCCTGCTGCAAAATGAAACAAATATTTCATTATTCTTCACAATTATTAAAAACAAACCTTAATAAAGTAAAATACTTTGGCCATACAGACGTATGAGGTTGCAAACAACACCCATGTTCGGAATACCATGCTATTTATTCACAGAAATCCCAGGTGACATTTTTAGATGCATGTAGTAGCAGCAGGCTGTTTAATATTATTATCCCAAAGCAATAAACTGTTTGCCCTTACATTTCCAGTAAGATAAACAGTGCACAGTATGCATTAAGACGTACGGTAGAACTGCTTTCCAAACACTGCCATTGTTTCTTGACTTATAATTTTCATTGTGCCGTCACCTACAGCACCCTCTGCTGGATGTTTATCAGTGCTCTTTTCCATGACAAGTATGCAAGTTTCCATTATTGACATCCATGCTTGTGAGAAAATGACTAGGTATACATAGAGACATTACCACCAGCCATCATCTTGTCCTTGGCACCTGGATGGGTGGTAACTGTGCGGCCGTATGCAATACCGTGAGCCAAAAGTGCCGTCGGGCCTGCAACAGATCAGAAAGTGATTTAAAGTTAGACAATCTCTCGCTTTCTCTTAAGAGTGGGATATAATTATCCTGTTATTCTTGTTTTGTGTGGCTGAAACTCTTCCTGAAGTGACATGATTTAGTTTTCAGTGCCTGGTACGGGCAAAGTGACTTTAACACTGTGTGCATCACATCACTGTCAGCCGGACGTCAATAAAGCGTTATCCAAAATAAACCAGGTGTAAGATTTCCATCTAATTCTGCAATCCACATTGGAAGAATGAACGGGAACGGAAGGGAGTAAAAATAGAACGGATTTTGCTGCATTATCATTGGCAGTGCACTAAGCTCATCTGAACATTAATGAAAAGAGAGCTCTTAACTATTGATTGTGCACTTTGGCAGATGCCCAGTGCGGTCTAGTGATTACACTTTCTCTGGCAGGACGTCCGCTGACCAATCTGATCCTCGCCTCTACTGTTACCGGTCTTGCTTGTGAGAAGCTCAGTCCACAAAGGACATAAAAGATAGGCAAGTATAATGGACCTTTATGTCCCAAACACAGTCTCAAAGCCTCATTTCATGTAACTTACTGTATTTGAATGGTCAAGCTTACTTGCACAATATTGGGAACATCAAATTCAGGGTTATTATTGTTAACTAAAGTCAAAACCATAAAAATCCTTTTCATTACTTAAAATAATACAATCAATAACTTAACATTAATAAAATAAAACAAATTTTATTATATTTTATTCATCTGTGTCAATGCAATATATTCACTGAACTTGAAGTATTATAATATAGCTAAAAATTACAACTAAAGCAAGGAATAAATGACAAAAACAAACAAATCATTAAAACTTTACATTTAAAATTGGCACTACAACATATGTAATATTAAAAAAAATTATATATATATATATATATATATATATATATATATATATATATATATATATATATATATATACACACACACACATATACAGTGGAGTTCGGTTATATCGACGGCCTTGGGGTAGCAAAAAAGCATCGAGATAACTGTTTCGCGAGATAACCCATTTATTACATATATTAACATTTCCCCACATATAACCCGCAGAAGCAGATAATCCGCACGCTCATACAGCCAGCGGATTTTGGGTTTTGTGTAAAAAATCGTTGGCATAGCCCGCACCTATAGATAGACCTTTTTGTGTAAGATCACATTTCGAATTTCAAATTTTGCTCGCATAACTTCAATTATCCATAACTGTTCAGGCTCGGTACACAGTGCTTGTGCGCGAAATTCAAACAATAAAAAAACAAGTCAGAATTAGAAGAAAAAGACAAGGCATTCTCTCTCGCTGCGTAGCAGCTGCTCGCCCCTTTAAGACGCGTCGGATGAGAGCCCGCCCTCACGGCAGCACAGCCAATCACGTCTTCTTGCATGATTGACAGGTCAGACAGCCTATCAGCGCCAGCTGTCAGAGTGATAGAGGAAGCGCAGCCAGCTGTCAGAGCGCCAAAGACAACAACCCTCGCAAGAAAGAAAAATGTAAATTTATTGATGTACATGATGCGAGTTATTAAATGAGAATGTACATGCTCGAGTTTTTGGTGTCTTTTTACACAACAGTGTTGCTGCGATTAGTTTGATGAATAGTCATTCGTTTAAAATTTTTTACATATACACAGTAGTGTATGTTTGCTAACAATAAAAGGCATATGCAAAACCACCACAATAAAAACACCTTTGACTCTTGATATAAACCCTTAATTATATTCTCCAACAATGCAAACCCAAAGATTGCTCACAAAAAACATGCAGGATGCTACAGCGCGTTATCCCTCAGACGAGAGTGAACCGTAAGCGGACTGCGATCCACAAGCCAGTGGCGACTTTGTCCCTGTTTCGTGCTCGAGATATGAGATTTCGGATTCGAATAGAAAATACTGAGACAAATAGAGAGTTTGTCGGTTCCACTTCAAAAACCTCGACATAATAGGAGTGAGTGGCGAGTTAACCGTGACTCGAGATAAGTGAACTCCACTGTATACATGTATATATTTATAATTTATTGCCAAAATAAAATAGGTTTTTAGGTGTTTAATTTGCCAACTGTTAGGAGTACAGTTGCATATAGCATAAAAAAGGCAACAGACATGGACTGAAGCTAAAAAACAAAAACTTGGATGCAGATTTTCAGATTTCAAATTAGACTGTAATTACCTGAGAAATTGTGTCTGCTAATTTATTCTTGGCAATGAAATCATGCATTCCAAATGAATGAATACAGACTGTTTTAAAGGTATTCCTAGGCACTAAAAGAAGCCGTTTCCTGTTCAGTGCAGATCCCACCGGGACATCTGCCGTTTTCTGGGACGCTTCCACTCTCCTCTGCTCTCTACGGCCGCATGGGCTCACTGTCCTCATTCACACGTCCTTCACAAGCCCTTCAGCGGCAAAGCTGATAGCGTGTTCAATACGCCAACAAATGAAGATGGACGTGCTTAATACTGGCAATTATTACAACTCATTATCCTCATAAATTGTATTTCAGATCGGCAGTCATAATTATAATCCAGTGAGCTGTGAGCATCACATTGACACAGATACGAGGCGTCTTCCAGAAACGCTCCAGATGGTTCAGGTGCACAACGGGGGCAAAGGCCCTCTGGGAAGTTCATACAGGAGGAAAAAGGTAATATACTACTTCTCCTCCTGACATTTTGCATAATGGAGCAGCGCTGAAACAGTTGAATTAAATGTTTATTCAGGGAAAGGTTAATGTGTGCACTGAGGTCAGGATATGAAGATTACCTGCACAGATTGCAGCGATCAGACCCTTCCTGCCCTCCTGCTCCTTCAACACCTCTTTCACAGCAGGAGACTACAACACACACACACACACACACACACACACACACACACACAATATGCATTACTGAAATCACGGCCACACTGGCACAACACCTCTTAAATTTACATAATTATGCAATGTTTGCATTTCACAATACAACCGCATTTCTAACCTCAGCAGATGATACAAAGATGTTTTTTATTTATTTGAAGGATATGGCTTGTTATGCAAGATGTGCATGCCGTGAAAGCTCTCCTACGGATCCATTCAACAGTTAAATACGCATGATTAAGACGTATTTGTACCTCAGAAAGGTTCTGCGCTCCAAGCAAACCTCCAGGAAGAAGCACGACATCATACGGACCCTGTGAGAAAAATGACGTTATAATGTTTTCATTATCAAGATTGTTTCCTTACTATAGCTGATGCGCATATGTACATATCAAGTATAAACTGAAAATATTTTGAGGAAGTTTATTTTAAATCAAGCGAATGAATTTGAATGGTAACCAATGGTATGGTTTTATTGGCAATGCATTATTTATCCAGAAGATGGAGACAACACTTCATTCAAACCAAATCAGATCACAGAAGAACTGAGATTCAGACTGATATTGAATTCAGAAGAACAGCAGCTACTTGTGATGATCTCTACTCATTACTCTACTAATGATGATCTCTAGTCAGCTTTGAACTTATGGGGACCCAGTTCGAGCCGAACCTGTTTTCGGGCGTCCTCCAGACTGGAGTCTGGGCAGATCATGACATCACGACTGCACTGCACTGGCTCTTTACCCGCCAGACCTGCCAGAGTCACAGCAATCTGAGAGAGAGAGAGAGGGAGAGGGAAGGAGGGCAAGAGAGAGGGGGCAAGAGAGCCAAACTTAATTGTGATATTCTTTTAAGACTTAATGGTGTATAAATAAGAGGTTTTAATATCCCTCAGTCAATACATTTTTACAATTGAAACTAATGTGAAACTTCCCCTCCCCAAATGCTGTTATATAAAAAAAGTTTAGCATGCAAGTCTACAGGACATATTGTTTTTATAATTACAAAAACATGCATATATAATATGTAAAAAAATTTAAAATGCACTTTATTCCTGTGATTAAAGCTACATTTTCAGCATCATTACTCCAGTCTTCAGTGTCACATAATCCTTCATAAACCATTCTAACATGATTATTTGCTTATCGTGAGTGAAAATATTTGTGCAGCTTAATTTTTTGTGCAAACTACGATACATTTTCCAAGAATCTTAAAAAAAATTGAATTTTCAAAAGAACAGCCTTTACTTTCTATCATAATCAATATCTTTTCGGTCACTTTCGATCAGTGCAATGCATCCGTGCACAAAGTATCTCGTTCTCCCCAAAATCATCTTATAAAATCTGATTAAGTAATAATGTCACAGTCTGTTGACTCCAGCAAACTTTGGCATTTGCACAGTCAGTGGCAGCTGAGAGTCTGGCAGCAGTGTGTAACCACGCACACGAGCAATATCTGTGCGAAACACACGCCTGATCACTGCATTCACTGTGCAAAGAACACTGCTGAAATTATGAGCATGCATAAAATATAACGAGCTACCCACAGACATGCAATCAATGCAACATGTTAGTGTAACAGACCCCCGCTCTGCGCATTACATCCACCGGGATCACCGTCTCCATCTCCTCCGCGCCCTTCGCCACAATCACTAGAGCTCTTTTCCCGGCCATAACAGTGTGTGACTGTGTGTATCTGTCTGTGTGTGTGTGTGTGTGTCTGTTTGTTTGTCTGTCTGTCTGTCTGTCTGTAATGCAATGCAACCCCACTCACGTATGACACATTTATTATAGAAGGTGTTTCCGGGTCTGAGCACTAACAGGCAAAATAAAAGTCTCCTCATATTCTTCTTGAGTATAGAGCGTGCCCGATCGTGACGTAGTTTTACGACAGCCGCCATTTTGGGGGACCACTTCTAATCAATGTCATGGGGGAAGCGACGTTAAAGCCAGTGTTATCGCAGAAAAAAAATGTTTTATGTAAATCTAGGGAGAAAATTGAGCGTAAGAGTCAAACTAAATATAGAGATGGACTTGAGAATTTTGAAAGAGACGGGTACGAGGCAAAAATAGCGTTAATAAAGGGACAGGATCCGTATGAAATTGTAACTAGGTCTACGGACGTCAATCTTCTACAGAACACAACATACATTAATGTTCTCAACTATCTGGTTTTCACCCCAAATCCTTATACAGCCGAAGATCTTCAGTGTTACAAAGGACTTGACGCTTACAATCAGCTAGTGTGTGTGTCTGGGTGCGAGAAGTGTCCTGTGTCATCAATGACAGATGTGTAACAACTGCCAAGGTAGATGAAATGGTTTTCATTAGCAATAAAGTTTATAAAAAAAAATAGAGGCATTCCTACTTTCTAATCCAACAGTTTGGACCAAAAATATTTTCATTTAACATCTTTATAAACTTTTGTTACCTGAACAGATCTTGCAAAATGCTGTTTATTGATGTTCTACACCTGTATGAAAAGCTAAGATTAAAGTATGATTTTTTTCTACAGAAAATACACTCAAAAACCCCAAACAGAGGTTAGGTATTGTTACATATATTATCGGCAAACTGTTGGATACCGCCTTTTTGCAGGCACATAATATACATGGATATAATGCTTGATAACTGCAGCGCTTTATGTGTGTGTCGTGCGAGGGTTTTTATTCACTGTAGATCCGGAAAAAAGCACATCCATGTGATCTAATCATGATCTACATTGTTCACCTTTAATTTTATTAGGTTTTTGATGGGCAAGAAGCAAATAGTGCATGTCCAGATCTGGATGATAGCATTGAATATTTCTGACGGACTACTAAGCCAATCACTCTCTCAACATGTGTTCGACTGTTTGCATTTCTCACGTCTGGCCTTTGACAGCTGTTGTGTACGATCACCTTGGTGTGTTATTACCTTAGGCAGCCTAAAATATGACTTTCACAACATGATTAACATTCGGTGCGCGCTGTATCCAGCTCTACTTGTCCCCCATTATGGCGGCGACGGTGCGCGTGACGTCATACGGGCACGCTCTATAAGTGCACTGATTTATTATATTCCTTTGTGTGATCTTGTTCTTTGTGTTGTTGTCAAAATAGAGTCATGCGTATTAAATCACAAAGAAAAAAAGCTTTGAATATTTCTATTTTGTATTAAAAGAATAATTATCACAAAACTACACACTGTATCACTTTTTAAAGTGTGAATATCGCCATGGAGATGGATGAAAATGTTATACCCTTAAATGCATAGTGCTTATGGAAGGGAAATTATTTAACTATTTAACAATTTATCAGCAGTCTGTGTGTGTAAAGAAAGATTTACCTGGAAATATAGAGTTTGATATTCTTAGTTTTTAAACTCTTAGCAACTAGATCCACATTATTAAGTAATGCTGCATTTGACTTGTATTAAAGAAATAGTATAGTAAAAAAAAAACTGACTCCTACAGTATTTTTTCCCTACTTTGGAAATCAATGGGTGCTGTAAACTGTCTAACAACTTTCTTTAAAATATCTTGTTTTATATTCAACAGAGGAATATAAACTCATACAGGTTTGGAACAACTTGAGGGAAAGTAATGACAAAATTTTTTTTTTTTTACTGAACTATTTCTTCAATATAATAAGTCAAATGTAGCATTACTTAATAAGTCAATAAGTCAAATGTAGCATTACTTAATAATGTGGATATAGCTGCCTGACAAAATTATGATGACAAAATTTGCATTATTAGGTGAACTATCCCTTTAACGCTTGTTTACTTACTTGAACTGAAAATAATCTAAGTAAATGTTATTTGCTTTAACTGTAAAAAAAAAAAAAAAAAAAAAAAAAAAAAAAAAAGCCAGTGCAGCTTGGCTCTTCAGCCGCTAGAGGACGCTATAGACCACTGAATTGTAGTTTCAGGCAAAGGACTTTGTAACTGGCTTGTTGACCAGCATTCAGTCATCATAAGATAAACAGAAACCATATGCAAAATCTCCAATAGTTCCAAAAGACCTGCATCATGAATGTGCTGATTTTAATGAGATGTAGATGAAGGTTGGATTTCTCCACCGCCCAGTGCAAAATGATCTAAAACCTGCTCCCTAAAAACACGTCTCAACAAATCTCAAGCTGTTACAGAAAAAGCATCTGGAGTTTCCACGTTTGGACACTTCTCCCGGAGACCCTGATACGTATAATGCATCAGAGGTCCTGGCAGAGGCCGGTTTGTTGCGTGCCTGTGTGCAAATCCAGCAGGCAGCGGCGATTACCAGCATATGCAGCTGGGATCAACTGAGCTCACCCTACATAGTAGCACTAGCTTGTTTTCCCTAAGAAACCTCTTTATTTAATTATTTCCCCGACTCTTTCCCCAAGAAGCTTATAGTGTGCCTGTGCTGTAAATACAAAATGGCAATTAAAGTTGTTTGTAAAACAGGTGACCCTGGTAAGACAGAAGGATTAGGCTTTGAAACACTGGTGATGTGGAGTCGCCCGCTGAACCATCTGTGCACAATCCTCAACACACTCGCTGCTGGCAGCCGCAGCGCTGGTTAAGATGCACTGACACATTTTCAAGACAAAAAAGAACATCCTTGCGTTTGGACTCGCCAAAGCTTTTGCTGTCGTCTTGTAAAACAGGCCTACCAGAGTTATGCTGCGTCTGATCTCTGGAGGTTATTTGTTCTCCATGAAAATAAGGTTTATTGCACCAAAACAGTTGAAATCCTCTCTCTGATTTTACAGTTACGACTCCTATGTGTAAATGACATCTGTTATGACTGGCTCCTCGAGTTTATTATCCAGCAATGCAGTCCAAGTTAATACTCTTATTCAGCAAGGATGCATTACATTGATATTTATATTTATTTATTGAGCTGAAATGTATCATAGAATGATTTATGAAGGATCATGTGACACTGAAGATTGGAGTAATGATGCTGAAATACAACTTTAATCACAGGAATAAATGACACTTTACTATATATTCAGATAGAAAACAGCTGTTTTACACTGATATAATATTACACTGTTTTACTGTATTTATCATCTAATAAATTCAGCTTTAATCACAGGAATAAATGACACTTTACTATATATTCACATAGAAAACAGCTGTTTTGCACTGATATAATATTACACTGTTTTACTGTATTTATCATCTAATAAATTCAGCTTTAATCACAGGAATAAATGACACTTTACTATATATTCACATAGAAAACAGCTGTTTTACACTGATATAATATTACACTGTTTTACTGTATTTATCATCTAATAAATTCAGCTTCAATCACAGGAATAAATGACACTTTACTATATATTCACATAGAAAAGCAGTGTTTTTTAAACAGATAATGCTGTTAAATTAAAAGTGAGAGAACATGAAACTAAAGTATTTGCTTCCTTAATGCATTCTTATAGTTACTGATTTACTGTGCGCGATTGATATGCGCATGTTATGCCAAAGAAAAACTTTTAAGATGCCTCTGAGTCGGAAGAGACTTTCCTTTTCTGCTTTTCACTCTCTGTCCAGGACAATTTTGTATTTTATTCTCTCTTATTCACTTGCTGACGAACACAGAAACCTTTTTAGCATTTGTGCCACCAAATGAAGAGCAAAGTATGCAGATCAGGTGTTTAATTGATGCTGAATGTATTTTATGGTTTCCCTGCTGTCTCAGAGTCTGATGGGGAAGGTCGTTTTTCACGTCATATTGTAAATGCAATCACTCTGATGTGACTTGAATTTCTAAACTTTCTCTCTAGTCCATAGTTTGAAAACAAAAAGTGTCAATGAAACACATTATTGAATAGTTATAGAAACATAAACACATACATTATCATTCAAAAGTCTGAGGTCAGTAAGATTTTTTAATGTATTTGAAAAGAATCTCACCAAAGCTGCATTTATTTGATCAAAAACAGTAATATGGTGAAATATTATTACAATTTAAATTTGAAAAAATTCTATGTGAATATATTATAAAATTTAATTTATTCCTGTGATTAAAGCTGAATTTATTAGATGATAAATACAGTAAAACAGTGTAATATTATATCAGTGTAAAACAGCTGTTTTCTATGTGAATATATAGTAAAGTGTCATTTATTCCTGTGATTAAAGCTGAATTTATTAGATGATAAATACAGTAAAACAGTGTAATATTATATCAGTGTAAAACAGCTGTTTTCTATGTGAATATATAGTAAAGTGTCATTTATTCCTGTGATTAAAGCTGAATTTATTAGATGATAAATACAGTAAAACAGTGTAATATTATATCAGTGTAAAACAGCTGTTTTCTATGTGAATATATAGTAAAGTGTCATTTATTCCTGCGATTAAAGCTGAATTTATTAGATGATAAATACAGTAAAACAGTGTAATATTATATAAATGTAAAACAGCTGTTTTCTATGTGAATATATAGTAAAATGTCATTTATTCCTGTGATTAAAGCTGAATTTACTAGATGATAAATACAGTAAAACAGTGTAATATTATATCAATGTAAAATAGTTGTTTTCTATGTGAATATATAGTAAAGTGTCATTTATTCCTGTGATTAAAGCTGAATTTATTAGATGATAAATACAGTAAAACAGTGTAATATTATATCAATGTAAAATAGTTGTTTTCTATGTGAATATATAGTAAAGTGTCATTTATTCCTGTGATTAAAGCTGAATTTATTAGATGATAAATACAGTAAAACAGTGTAATATTATATCAATGTAAAATAGTTGTTTTCTATGTGAATATATAGTAAAGTGTCATTTATTCCTGTGATCAAAGCTGAATTTATTAGATGATAAATACAGTAAAACAGTGTAATATTATATCAATGTAAAACAGCTGTTTTCTATGTGAATATATAGTAAAGTGTCATTTATTCCTGTGATTAAAGCTGAATTTATTAGATGATAAATACAGTAAAACAGTGTAATATTATATCAATGTAAAATAGTTGTTTTCTATGTGAATATATAGTAAAGTGTCATTTATTCCTGTGATTAAAGCTGAATTTATTAGATGATAAATACAGTAAAACAGTGTAATATTATATCAATGTAAAATAGTTGTTTTCTATGTGAATATATAGTAAAGTGTCATTTATTCCTGTGATCAAAGCTGAATTTATTAGATGATAAATACAGTAAAACAGTGTAATATTATATCAATGTAAAACAGCTGTTTTCTATGTGAATATATAGTAAAGTGTCATTTATTCCTGTGATTAAAGCTGAATTTATTAGATGATAAATACAGTAAAACAGTGTAATATTATATCAATGTAAAATAGTTGTTTTCTATGTGAATATATAGTAAAGTGTCATTTATTCCTGTGATTAAAGCTGAATTTATTAGATGATAAATACAGTAAAACAGTGTAATATTATATCAGTGTAAAACAGTTGTTTTCTCTTCTCTGATTTACATCTCAACAAGCATGTCATCAGGGCTGCAAAGACGCAACTTCTCAATCGAGGTTCAGTCAGGGAGCCAAAAGGAAATGTGAGCAGATTGAAACTTCCACACACAGTCTGTTCCCAGTTAACGGCATGAGGACTTCAGGAAGGAGTCGAGGAAGCTCAAAATGGTGCGTTGCTGGCTTTCTTTTGGAGGCCTCCCAGAGTCGTGTCCCACAAACACAGAGCTTAAGAGGAGTAACGCAAAGCAGATTTACTGCTGAAATCTGCACAGAACAAGTGTACTGGGCCCATCTGATATTCCTCCTTTCGCTCTGATTTAACGGTCTGATATGTTCACACTCATCTGTGATGTGATCATCTGACTAACGCCGGAGCATAAGGGCCCTGAAAGTAACATGCTTTATTATCCGCCGCATGCAGCCGCGCCGCTGCCAGACCCTCTGCAGACTGACTGCAGCTTTATCTAACGCTGCGCAGAGGTTCCCTCTCAAACCTCAAGGGCTTCTGGAATGTTACCACTGGGGATTCTTTAATACTGAGGATTTTTTCTTCCTTTAAAGAAGGCAACCAACCCATGCAAGAAGTCAGGGAATTCCACAAATTCTTGTTTGTCACTGAGTAATCCTGTTACCAGCCCTGTGAATATGAAACGGTGTAAACATGAAAATAAACACTTTCTTTTTTGCCTTTTTATTTATTTATTTATTTCCCAGAGTGGTGAGCACGCACAGGAAGGCCGTGCTTCTTCTGGGAGACAGACCTGTCGTGACATCTGCATCAGATAGAGGAGGAATCTCCTTTAAACCACAGATTTACATGTTGTACTGTATCTCAGAAGTCCACATGATTTCATACATTTTCAATTGCGTATTAGCACATATTTACCTTTTTGCATTTACAGGTCAAAATGACCCACTGAAATGATTTTTTTAAATATTTCTTTTGTTTGGTTTTGCCATGTTTACACCTGCTATTATTATTTGGCCAATCAAATCACACGAGTGCGACACTAAATCCAGGTGTAAACGGGGTCTAAAACTTTTTGAGCTTGTCCACCTTCGATCACTTCCAGAGGCAGTCGAAAACACATTCATCCGGATTGCTCTCAGTGTAAACGCTCATGTGGTCGAATGCGTTCAAACAGCCACAAAAGACCGTCTGCTCTCCGTCTACTGACCTGATGAGTGAACATTATGGGAAGCGCTCGAACCAGACGGGATTTAAACTTATCCGGCTGCGACCCAAGCTTGGTTTGAAGATGAAAAACACACCAATTACAACGTTCTCTCACCGTTCCTGATTTCTAACACACACTCACAGCATTCGGCGTCAGAACAGAAACTAAAGCTGAAGCTCTACGTATGTTTTTCCATCGTCTCTGGTCGTGTTCATATGCAAATTACGAGAGCTTATTTTGTTTGTTCATAAGATTGATCTCATTGCCGGTTGCTAGGGCATTTCTAGGCACATTCTAAATTGTTGCTAGGCTGTTCTGGCTGGTTGCTAGTGCATTTCAAGGCACATTCTAAATTGTTGCTAGGGTGTTCTGGCTGGTTGCTAGGGCATTTCTAGGCACATTCTAAATTGTTGCTAGGGCGTTCTGGTTGCTAGGGTGTTCTGGCTGGTTGCTAGGGCATTTCTAGGCACATTCTAAATTGTTGCTAGGGCGTTCTGGCTGGTTGCTAGGGCATTTCTAGGCACATTCTAAATTGTTGCTAGGGCGTTCTGGCTGGTTGCTAGGGCATTTCTAGGCACATTCTAAATTGTTGCTAGGGCGTTCTGGCTGGTTGCTAGGGTGGTTACTTAGTAGCCCAGGTCAAAATATCCCACTCTCAGGTTCTATTTGAGAAATCGTTCATATGTATTACACAAATGCTTTAGGATAAATCACACACCAAAGTTTAATACTATAATAATACTATAATAATAATAATAATTATTATTATTATTATTACTATTATAATTATAATAATAATAAATAGTAGTGATGATAATAATAATAATAATAAATAGTAGTAATAATAATAATAATAATTATTATTAATTACATTTACATAGTGCTTTTCACGACACTCAATCTCCTCAACCACCACCAATACTTTGAATATTAAAAAATATTAATCCTATATGCTTTTATTTAAGGATGTTGAGATCTGCACAGACACCAGACAATACAGTTTGATTTTGTAACATCATGTAACTTTTTAATAGATTTAGTTTTTATTAGTGATGATTGACTTACAAACATTGCTATCTATATTTTCTGCAGTTCTGTGATATCTACCAGGTGATTGTGATTTAATTAGCAGTAAAGTGACTATAATGGACAGTCCAGATGTTAAAAGCACCTGTGTAACTCACAATAATGTGTGGCATTGTGACATTCATTGCCATTCCTTTTTTTCTTCAAGCAGTCAAAATCAGCTCAGATAAAGCGCATTGATATCGCGCTTCTCCGTCCGTTCCATGCATATGCTAGCATGCCTTCCTAGCACACACACACAAACACACACACACACACACACACGATTTGAAATGCATGTGGCCGTTTGGGTGCACAGAGATACGTGCACGGCCTGTAGACTGTAATACTCCCGGTGGGATTTGAAGGTTCCACTCTCCTTTTGCTTTCATTAGATCATAATAACACACAGGGCCTATCTTCAAACACAGCATGCTGATGACATGCAGACCTGAAGCAGGGCCCTGTGGGGGCCAGCGCTCCGAGGTGGGTGTAACAAATACGGGGGGATTATTAGACTGTAGTGCGGCTGGCGCTGGTGCCCACCAGCTGGGCCGATCCTCTCGGCTTATCTTCAGAAACGTGGCCCCTCCGGTTCAGCCAGCTTGAGGTGTAGAATATGCCAGGGCTTTTGCTTGAGCACCTATTTAACTCTTTAATGATTTTCTATTGATTTTTAGGGGCAAAAGAGAGTGGGGATAATCCACAGCTACAGGGAGAACATGTCGCTAATTGCACAAGAGTACATATCTATAAGTTGCCAGGAATATTTCTGTGATTTGTCACTTATAAATAAAATCCGTATTAAAGTTTTATTGAAAAAGTCACAGAAGAGCTAGGCAAATGTAAATGAGATCTCTTTAATGTCTTAATAGTTTCTCCAGTCAAAGTAAAAACGGAGAATTTGGCTTCGGTTCCTGAGGAAACCCCCTTAATCTTCTCAAAAGTCTCAAAAAGTGCTCAGATAAACTCAATATGAAATGAGACCTCAATACAAACTCACAACATTCTCAGACTAAATTATCTGAGCTTTTCAATCCACATCAATTAGTTAAAAAGTGCATCTCACAATTAGTTAGTTGAGTATCATATTTGATTCATCAATCTTTTGTGGCTCATATATACAGGAGAAAACGAAGCTCATGCTTGAAAGGCCCAGTTTGCAATTTGGTGCAGTTGCTGATATTTACATGGTCAAGAAGTAAGATGAAATTCTGATGCTTGTAATATAAATCAGTGAGATCTTTATAGCAGTATTACAGACTACATGTTAAAATCAGTCGTCACTCTATATCTCACAATAATATGTCTTAGTAAGATGATATTTAGTCCTCTTGTGTGTAAATTTCAGCAATGTTTTTGCGTGAGGTCACAATACACACAAATACATCACTGATTAGGTAAAAATGTATCCAGGCATTATGAAAACTCTGTAACACATGATGTGCATGTTTATGAATTCTTCTATTAAATACAATTAGCATATATTTCAGAGATATCAAAGTTTCTTTGGGGTCTATAGCTTTTATTGTGGGGGACAAACATACAATGCAATGCAAAACAAGGATGATTAAGGCCCTGTTTACACCTGGTGTCAAGATGTGTTTTGGTCGATGAGATATCAAGCAGACGAGGAGATGCGTCTCGTTTACATCTGGTGCTTTCATCCATCTCTTTTTTCCACTTTCAACCACTTCCAATTGAGGTGAGGTTTCATGGGCTGGTAAATGTATCGATTCAATGACCAAAATAAGCTTGACCAATTTACGTATGAACGTGCCCGGAGACGACGGAAAAACATACGTAGAGCTTCAGCTTTAGTTTCTGCTCTGATGCCGAACGCTGTGAGTGTGTGTTAGAAATCAGGAATGCTGAGAGAATATTGTGCTTAATACATTTTTCATCTTCAAACCAAACTCGGTCTCCAGCCGGATAAGTTTAAATCCCGTCTGGTTCGAGCGCTTCCCATAATGTTCACGCGTCAGGTCAGTAGACGGAGAGCAGACGGTCTTTTGTGGCTGTTTGAACGCATTCGACCACATGAGCGTTTACACTGAGAGCAATCCGGAATGAAAGTGATCGAAAGTGGACAACTGAAAATTTCAACATCTGGATTTAGCGTCATACACACTTTAGGGTCAACCAAACGCTTCTTAACACTAGATGTAAAGATTCAAAGCAAATAGACACTTGAAACACAACGTTTTTACAATTATATACCAAAAGGCCTCATCCTGCATGTTCAGTCATGTTGTGCTGTGGTGCTCATGTGGGTGATGCAGGTTCGAGTCTTGTGTGCATTGTTTCAGATCATTCCCTGCCACCAATCC
This sequence comes from Rhodeus uyekii, assembly GCA_037043235.1. NCBI lineage: Eukaryota > Metazoa > Chordata > Actinopteri > Cypriniformes > Acheilognathidae > Rhodeus > Rhodeus uyekii. The sequence continues at coordinate 1,418,937 of JAWRVZ010000164.1, forward strand.
ACTAGGGCCCCGTCCACACGGAGACGCGGATCACTGCATCCGCATACATTTCTTATCGGATTGGCGTTTCGTCCACACGGATCCGGCGGTTTGGGAGACTGAATCCGCTCTCTTTGATACCGGGTCCTAAAGTGGACAGATCTGAATCCGACACCCTTGCGGACTCGTGTGGACGGCCAATCCGTATATTTTTTGTTTACCGATGATGTCATCACATCACGTGTCGGCTGCGTCACAGTAACAGCAACAGTGTTGCCAGATTGGACTGAAGATTCCAGCGCAGCTACAGCTTAAAACCCTCCCATTTAAAAAAACTACCAGCCCAAAGTGCGTACTCTTATAAATAATGAAAAATGTTGAGGGATTTTATGCATCAAAAACCATCCCAAATTTTATCAACCAGCCCAATGCATTTTTTCCCGGTCGGACGTGACAAAAAGGTAAATAGCAATCTGGCAACACTGAACAGCAACAACAATGCGCATGCTCAAAGTCTTCTTCTCTGTGTATAGTGTATATCTGTGGCAGAATTACAGCGCCCCATACTGGTCTGGCATATAAACTACACCGGATTCAGTGGTATCGTGTGGACGCTGATATTTTTTTTTGAACGAGGAAAAAAAAGATCGGATAAGGAACGCTCCGGCATCGTGTGGACGTGGCCTAGATCTCTAATCTCTAAACAACAAAAGTGTCATGAGGTGAAAGATAAAGAGGGCAGACTTTGAAGTGCTTGTGGATGGCGTTGCAGACAGCTGTGTGCGGGATGTGGCAGGTGAGGCGAGCAGCTGCCGCCCCCATTGTCCTGAAACTAAGTGCGTGACAGATCATGACATCAGCCTCCCACACACAGACGCCCATCACACGGTAGCTGTCTTCAGCATGTAACAAGCTGGCTCCTCTTGCTTTATGTTGTGCTAAAACTAACATAATTTGCTGTAAAACTCCCAACTTAAAGACATATGGTGTGTATCAGCGGGCGGCCGCCCTCAACATGCCTTTTGTTTCGGACTAAAATCTATTACGGCTTTCTTTCATTTCTTGCTGAGGAGAAGTTGGACAGGAATCATTCTGTTAATACTTGGCTACATTTACATGTTCATTCACAGCTGATTATATGCCAGAGAGACTTCGTTTCATCCACGTGTTTATAGTAAGATATAACCGTTACTGTGGTTTAAGGCCTATATGTACAGTCAAGTACAAATAACAATAGTTCATAGTTTTTTTGGATCATCTAGACTTTCTTGTAAAGTAGAAACCATGTACACTAAATACATTTTTGTTCGGTAAAAAACATTGGAAAAAAAATATGATGCACTATATCTAAAAAATAAAATTAATAAAATAAAATGCACAGATTTTCATATTGCACCATATTGTCACCAAAACAAACATTTAATTAAACAGCATGTTTACCAAATCTGCAACTATTATCCACTAATTCTAATCCAACTCGGTTGTAATATAAGCAGGTCTATCATTAATTCTGCAGGGGTAAAACTTAACTTTAGGCTAATCCCTCGATCACATACATATGCACACATAATATTGCTGATATCTTAATTACGTCTTCAAAAAGTAGAGAAGTAGAAAGAAAAAGTACTCTATATTTGGATTTCCACTTTAAAGACGTGGACGATACAAGTCCCCGATTGGAAATGTTCAATGTGGTGACAGAAGCCGCTCACTGTCTCGAGCAGATAAGAGCACAAGCATCAGAAGTAAAAAATAAACTCACATGATCAGTCTCCTGCTCAAGCACACAGTGGGAGTGGATCAGAAACAAATGGAAGTCTTTGAATCTCGCTCTCTTTAATATCTCCCACACTGTAACATCAGTGAGGTGACATTTCAGCGGCGCCATCAAGATCCAACACCGGCCTTGGCGCTTCGGCAATCAATTTTCTATGCATAATAGCCTGCTAGTGTGTACGACATGAATCAGGCCAGACCAGCCCTCCTTTTTAAGAGGAGGACATCATTTATTCTGGGAAAAAAAGAAAAGGTCTGATAAGGCAGAAAGCTGGGAACTTATAGTGGACAGATATCAAACCTCTTTCTTTAACTTCATTTCCATCACTGACAAACATTCACCATTCTTGTTTATTTAAAGACATTAATACTTTTATTCATCAAGGCTACATTAAACAATAAACAAATTGTTGACAGTAAAGACATTCATAATGTTACAAAAGATTTCATATAAATGCTGTTCTTTTGAGCTTTCTATTAATCAACAAATCCAGAAAAAAATACATCATGGACTCTAAAAAAATATAAAGCAGCAAAACTGTTTTCAACATTATTAATAATCATAAATGTTTGTTGAGCAGCAAATCGTCATATTAGAATGATTTGTGAAGGATCATGTGACACTGAAGACTGGAGTAATGATGCTGAAAATTCAGCTTTAATCACAGGAATAAATGACACTTTACTATATATTTACATAGAAAACAGCTGTTTTACACTGATAAAATATTACACTGTTTTACTGTATTTATCATCTAATAAATTCAGCTTTAATCACAGGAATAAATGACACTTTACTATATATTTACATAGAAAACAGCTGTTTTACACTGATAAAATATTACACTGTTTTACTGTATTTATCATCTAATAAATTCAGCTTTAATCACAGGAATAAATGACACTTTACTATATATTCACATAGAAAACAGCTGTTTTACACTGATATATTATTACACTGTTTTACTGTATTTATCATCTAATAAATTCAGCTTTAATCACAGGAATAAATGACACTTTACTATATATTCACATAGAAAACAGCTGTTTTACACTGATAAAATATTACACTGTTTTACTGTATTTATCATCTAATAAATTCAGCTTTAATCACAGGAATAAATGACACTTTACTATATATTCACATAGAAAACAGCTGTTTTACACTGATATATTATTACACTGTTTTACTGTATTTATCATCTAATAAATTCAGCTTTAATCACAGGAATAAATGACACTTTACTATATATTTACATAGAAAACAGCTTTTTTACACTGATATAATATTACACTGTTTTACTGTATTTATCATCTAATAAATTCAGCTTTAATCACAGGAATAAACGACACTTCACTATATATTCACATAGAAAACAGCTGTTTTACACTGATATAATATTACACTGTTTTACTGTATTTATCATCTAAAAAATTCAGCTTTAATCACAGGAATAAATTACACTTTACTATATATTCACATAGAAAACAGCTGTTTTACACTGATATAATATTACACTGTTTTACTGTATTTATCATCTAATAAATTCAGCTTTAATCACAGGAATAAATCACACTTTACTATATATTCACATAGAAAACAGCTGTTTTACACTGATATAATATTACACTGTTTTACTGTATTTATCATCTAATAAATTCAGCTTTAATCACAGGAATAAATGACACTTTACTATATATTCACATAGAAAACATTTATCTTAATAATAATAATAATTCTTTACAATATTACTGTTTTATCTGTAGTTTTGATGAAATAAATGCAGCCTTGGTGAGCAAAAAAGACTTATTTCAAAAACATTTCTCTGGTGTAAAAATCTAAACAGATCTGGATTTATCTGAAACAGATCAGTGGATTGCAGTGCACTGACCTGAGAAAGTGCTGGCTAAGGTAACAACAGGGACGGTTTAGGGGAAGGATCAGAGTTAGCTATAACTATAATAAGTTTATAGTACACAAAGTGCTTCCGATAAGTAATCTGAACTTCTGGCAACACTATTTTGATCATCAACTTAAGACTCCTTCTACTAAGTAACTACATGTCAACAACTAACTAACCCTAACCGGTCTTTAATTTACTCTAATGAGAGTTTGATGACATGTAGTGAAGTGACTTATAGTTAGTCTAAAGGAGACCATCGAAATAAAGTCTAACCATTAACATCTCATCAGACCCTGAAACTGTGCTCTCTAAATGCTCTCTTATTTGTTTGGATTCCTCTACGGCTGACCTGCCGGTCAGGTGAATTATATCAAGGAGCGACGGACACTAACCATCTACCAGTGGCGTGTTTAACAAACAGAACCACTCTTTCTCCTTATTTCCATCTGTATACTATCGCAAGGCTGTCAGCACACGGATTGGCCTGCGGTTCAGCGGATGAAAGGGGAAAGATCCTGTTGAGTGAATAATCTCGGCGGTTTACAGAGAGAGGAGCTGGTGTCAGCTTGACAGAGTCTGGGTTGCACACAGGTCTGAGGATTCACACACAATCCCGTCGTCTCTTTAAGTTTGGACGGGTGAATGTGAAATCAATGGTACATCCATGTCAGAGATTGTTTGTGTGGGACTCACTGGCTCAGAAATGGAATAAAACTCACATTTTTCGCCTTGAAGAAAACAGAATGTGATCAAGAAGGATTGAACTTGCTTTTTGAGTTCAGACGTGCAGGAATCTCTGTATCGATTTGACATTTCTGAAGTTTATCAGCTCTTGATGTCAAAGAACTAAAGCGGTACTATAAGGAATACAGTGAAGAATGCAAAATATCCTGAATTTTCAACACTTTTAATGTTTGTAAATCAGACAGCTTTTAAATAAATTGTTTTAAAGAGTCTCAAATTAAGTTAAGTAACAGTAATAGTGACTGCAACTATTTTATAGTTACATGTTACTATATGTTTTTACTTGGGTAATAGCAGCAAATAATGCATAATTACAAGTAACTAACCCTAAAAGCAACCATAACTCTATAGTAAGTAGGGCTATTATAGAAAGTATCTATATTATCTAGATTCTGTAGTAAGCAGTGGTATTAGAAAAATTAACTAGGATGAAGTTCATTGATTGAACTGCAGGTGGCACTATTACAAAATGTCAAAATTAAAACTTATTGCAAAAATCTAAATGGGTAACATTTTATAATTGCATAAGTATCACTTCAAGACAACAATTAAAAATATAATTTGCTGAGCAAACAATGTGATTCAGTTAGATTAAATTATACAGGATTGTGACAAGCCGTTTTGACAGAATGCATTCTTGATTTTGAACAATTAAAATTTCACTAGATAAAATGCTTATTCTTCATATCTGTAGGATATTGATTTTTGGAAACTTATATTGTATTTTTTGTACTTTCACTACTTAAATCTCAGTATACGTTGCATACAAATTGTTGACATCAAGAACTGAATCATTACTACCTAAAAATTCCAATTTCACATATCAGAAGTACAATTCTTACTAGTAAAACCATTGTTCTTGATATCAATAATTATTTGGTTAGTCGAAATATATATTTCTGATATCTAACTCAGTTGTCACTAGCTGAAATGTTAATTCTTGATTTATGTAAATGTATTGCAACATACAATATTTGTTTTTTCTGATTTCTGAAAATGTATTTCAGATGTTAATAATTAGGAGAATAATTTCAGAAATCTAAAATGATTTTCTTACTGGTAACAATAACATTCAAAAGCTTGAAATAGTCTCTAGTGTCAATCGAATGACTGATTTAAAAAATGACATTTTTGATTAATTGTTGATGCCAAGAACAGACATTTGCACCAGTGACCATGTGATTACTGATATAAAAATGTTTTTTACTAGTGAGAATTGTATTTTGATATGTGAAATTGTAAGTCAAATCAATAGATCAACATTTAACTAGCCAAAATACAATTATAGGGATCAGGAATTATAGTTCTACTAGTTGAAATGTAATTCTTGATGTAAAAAATTAGCATTTTAACTAGTAAAAATTGAATTGTTGATATCCAGAATTCATATCCTGCGAATGAATAAAGGTGAAAACGGCTTGTCTGCACCCAAAAATATAGTCCATTTTAATAAGACTAAAGAAATAAATGTTAATTAAATTTTTAAATATAAATAAATGATATTAAATCAGTTATTTCAAGAATTATTGACCATATAACAGCAACTCAAACATCCTCTATTTACCTATGATGAAACTCTCTATCTTTTCTCCCCCCTCCCCTCTCTCCCTCTCTCTCTCTCTCTGCCCCCCCCCCCCCCCCCTCTCTCAGTAGGGTAGCAG
>JAWRVZ010000164.1:1430000-1435000 GCA_037043235.1 Rhodeus uyekii
GAAAATAACTCCCTAACATCCATACGTTTTCATTCCCCTGCCTCTGCGGAGGACTCGAAAATGAGACTTTATGTTTCATACACGCCGCATCTCAGTGGCTTCAATAATCCTGCAAATGAAATCGATTCTCTCTCTCCCTCTCACCAATTCAGATCCCAGCTGGGTTTCCCATATGTGGCGGTAATGAGGAATGGCAAAGTCAATCCCTTATATCGGCATACCTGCTAAAGCTCGGCCTCAGCAGAACATCCAATCCTTCTGTAATTACCCATAATGCAAACAGACGCACTGTGTCAGCCCCAGATTTTTTTGAATAACGTCGCCTCTATTTTCATAAATATTGACTCGTGCATTTAATGCAGTTCATTACATGCCTTTCTGCTGTGTTATACTGCAAAGAAAAGAAAAAAGTAGTGAATCCAAACAGTGTCGAAAGTAAACGAATAAACAAGCGCAAATTATTTGTTTCAAGTGCAAATCTCAAGATATAGTCAATAATGATTTTCCCAGAATGCCAACAACATCTCAAACTGTTAATGGTGGTCTCTGAATTGGAAAAGAAACACATTTTCTTCACGATTATCTGCGAGGTCTGCTGTGCTGTCCTCAGAAACGGCTCGTTTCATGTGTATTCTGACAACTGTGAACAACTGTGTCATTTTTTTCGTCCGCTCCGGCCACCCAAATTAGATTATGCCAGCCGACCCACACTGTAGCATCCGTACAGGTTTAACTCCTCAGGGAAAAGCCCTTCCCACTCATTCATGTTCTCATTTGCTGTCTTTTTAGCAGGTGGAAGTGGTCAAAAACACGGATGCCTTCTCTTGTTTAAATAGATTTCTTTCCTGCAGCTTAAACTGTAGAGAGTGGCGCTTGCAACATCAAGGTCATGGGTTCGATTCCCAGGGAAAGCAAGAACTGATTAGAATGTCAATGTGTTTCTTGAATGCAATGCAAGTCACTTTGGATAAAAGCGTCTTATAAATGTAGATATGATCTTCAGTATGTAGTGTTTTAACGTGAATATTCACCTGAAAAGGTTCATATTTTCTTATTTATTCTTTTGGCAACACTAGAATAAAGTCCCATTAGTTCATGTTGGCTAATAATGGTAGATATTAATTATAGATGTGTCTTCTTGCAATTTTATTTTTAACTATACGTATTCTGAAGGGTTTTACTGAAGAGTTTGTTCATATATAATTTTCCTAAAAGCATATATTTTCTGCTTATGGAGTGATAAAAAGACATATCCAAAACCCTGTTAAATCAACCGTTCACCCAGAAATTGTTAACCCGTAACGCTTTCGTTCATCTTCAGAACACGAATGAAGAGCTTTTTAACGAAATCTGAAAGCAACTACTACTTTGACACTTCAAAAAGTTCATTAAGAGATCAAAAGATGTTTGTTCTCGTGTTACGCATCACGTTTGACCTTCAGAAAAAAAACAAGAGTTTCATTCGTCATTCATCATGCAGATTTGGTTGAGATTTTGTTCATGTATAATAATCAATGTTTATAAAAGCCTAAATTCAATCTATCATATAAAGCGATTGAGCCTCGTCAGCATATTTGGACTAAACCGCTCAATTCATATGGATCATTTTTAAAATCTCTTTATGAACTTGGCTTTATCTGATGTTCAGATTTATGTTTGCAAATGAATGCATATTTAATTAGATAATGCATCATTTGCATATTCAAACTTAACATTTTAGAAAACTTTAATACAACACAATGAATTAACGTAAAACGCTACCCTATTCACCTGTAGTGTCTTGCCTTATCAATTGCATGTATCTGTTTTTAATTAAGGGTAGCTGAATATTTTCTAGAGCAATGGCATTGAAATATGTGTGTGTTTATTTGAGTGTACTGTGGCAGTCCGGTGTTTGTTATCTCTGTGATCGTCCTCCACTCATCCAGTGCTGGATTCTGCTTTGAGAGGGCAAATCGATTGTACATTTCACAGTGCATTTTCAACATGATCGGGTCCATTAAAGCCCCTCTATATGCATCTCCCATGATGACCGACTGCCTGATGATCGTGCTGCAACACTCACTGGCACTCTTTCCCTTCCCAGCGCTGAAGACGCAGCTAATGTGCTTCTCGTGACAGGGTGAACATTGCCTGTCCACTGCAGCCGGCGTCCTGACAGCGAGGATGTGACAGCCCTAATGGAAGCTGATTACCGGGAGGCATCTATTAATTTACCCCTAATCACAACAAAGAGAGAGGCAGCACTTAACAGCTGTGAAATGGCAGCCGCTGTTCGGAAATGAAGCCCGGGGAAAAGGCAGAGGACAGGGTTTAGCACTGGTGCCGTTATTACCTGCTGCTATTGTGCTGATCGCCAGCCCGGCTTAGCCGCCGGTAACTCTATAGGTTATATTTGCCATCCACTTTAACAGCGAGCTCTCGGTAAGCTGAGGGACGGTGGGAAAAAAGAACATAAAGGCGATTGGTTTGCGCACAGAGCGCTGGAGAGATTGTGATCCAGGTGAAAAGCTGACAGTAACAGGTTTAAGCTCTCTGGCTTTATTTGTGGAGGAGAAGGGATTGTCGCTCTGACCCGATTGCGAGTGCTCGACTTCCTATCCGTTTTGTTTGAGAACAAAGTATCCAGATGACCTTTGCCAATAGCGAGGATGAAGACAAGAAAATACCATTAACAAGCACATGCCAAGCCTCCTCGTCACATAACCAACTTAAAGTGATAGTTTGCCCACAAATTCTGCTCTCATGTGGTTTAAAATAATTTCTTTAGTTATTTGCATAGTACAAATGCAGTGATCCGAAAGAACAACAAAGCACAATGAATCATCATTACAGTATTGCATATTTGATAAAAAAAATACAGTAAAATTTGTAATATTGTGAAATATTGTTACAGTTTAAAATCACTGTTTTCTATGTGAATATATAGTAAAGTGTCATTTATTCGTGTGATTAAAGCTGAATTTATTAGATGATAAATACAGTAAAACAGTGTAATATTATATCAATGTAAAACAGCTGTTTTCTATGTGAATATATAGTAAAGTGTCATTTATTCGTGTGATTAAAGCTGAATTTATTAGATGATAAATACAGTAAAACAGTGTAATATTATATCAATGTAAAACAGCTGTTTTCTATGTGAATATATAGTAAAGTGTCATTTATTCCTGTGATTAAAGCTGAATTTATTAGATGATAAATACAGTAAAACAGTGTAATATTATATCAATGTAAAACAGCTGTTTTCTATGTGAATATATAGTAAAGTGTCATTTATTCCTGTGATTAAAGCTGAATTTATTAGATGATAAATACAGTAAAACAGTGTAATATTATATCAGTGTAAAACAGCTGTTTTCTATATGAATATATAGTAAAGTGTCATTTATTCCTGTGATTAAAGCTGAATTTATTAGATGATAAATACAGTAAAACAGTGTAATATTATATCAGTGTAAAACAGCTGTTTTCTATGTGAATATATAGTAAAGTGTCATTTATTCCTGTGATTAAAGCTGAATTTATTAGATGATAAATACAGTAAAACAGTGTAATATTATATCAGTGTAAAACAGCTGTTTTCTATATGAATATATAGTAAAGTGTCATTTATTCCTGTGATTAAAGCTGAATTTATTAGATGATAAATACAGTAAAACAGTGTAATATTATATCAGTGTAAAACAGCTGTTTTCTATATGAATATATAGTAAAGTGTCATTTATTCCTGTGATTAAAGCTGAATTTATTAAATGATAAATACAGTAAAACAGTGTAATATTATATCAATGTAAAACAGCTGTTTTCTATGTGAATATATAGTAAAGTGTCATTTATTCCTGTGATTAAAGCTGAATTTATTAGATGATAAATACAGTAAAACAGTGTAATATTTCTGAAGAGACTTGATTGCTTTATATGATGGCTTAATTTAGGCTTTTATTCACATATAAACCCGAATCCCTGACAATATTCAATAGACAGCTGAAATCTCATCTCTTCCGTGAGCAGATAATTCATTAAAAACATTAACGTTCCTTTAATCCCTCCCTTTTCTAGCTTATTTTACTCTGTCAATGTCTGAAAACTTGTGTTTATTTGCTCCTCATTGATCAATAGTTAGTTGTATATTTATTTACTCTAGTGGTTTTTGCACCGACGCCACAGAAGAACCATTTATGGTTCCACAAAGAACATTTCAGTCAACGGTTCTAAAAGCAACCATGTTTTTCTTTGTGTGAACAACACTTGAATCATCTAAAGGACCTTTTACCGCTATTAAAAACCTTTTGTGGGATGGAAAGGTTCTTCATTGAAAATTGATGCTTATAAAGAAACTTTATTTTTAAGAGCGTAATCATTGTGAGGAGAATCTTAGCATGTAGCGCCGATGTCGTCTGCACTCCAGCCCTTCCCTAAAGGACCTTTACACAATTACGGATCACAGGACATCTCTGCCGCTGTGTTTGTAGCATGCAGAGACGGTTATACAGTGGCTAATAGGTTTTATGGGCCTTTGGGAGCCCTCTTGTGCCAGCTATTGTGGATGTCATGAGTTGTATGATCTTACAATTATAAAAATACACTAAACCAGCACAAGGCGGATTTCCCTTTCTCCTAATTATCTTCCTATTGTGTGTCGCTTGGCCAAGGAGGGGCACTGATGCCATAAGCTGGAGAGAGAGGGAGAGAGAGAGAGAGAGAGAGAGAGAGAGAGACATAAAGAGCCAGATTTGGCTAGTTGGCAGCGGCTTCCAGCCAGAGCACAGTTACCTTTTATTACAGTCATAATTAGAAACTCACGCTGCCAGCATCATGAAAAGAGGCTTTTGAAGTCATGCGCTCGCAGGGTGTCGCTGGAACCAACCGGAGGCCCTCAAAGTGTTCAATTAACAGAGGGAGCCAGAGCTCTGGGCAGCAATAATATGACAAACAAGCCAGAACATTCCGTTTGGCGTCATATGAATTAATCAGTCAAACAGCGGTGGACATGTTGG
>JAWRVZ010000164.1:1437500-1535813 GCA_037043235.1 Rhodeus uyekii
AAATACAGTAAAACAGTGTAATATTATATCAATGTAAAACAGCTGTTTTCTATGTGAATATATAGTAAAGTGTCATTTATTCCTGTGATTAAAGCTGAATTTATTAGATGATAAATACAGTAAAACAGTGTAATATTATATCAGTGTAAAACAGCTGTTTTCTATATGAATATATAGTAAAGTGTCATTTATTCCTGTGATTAAAGCTGAATTTATTAGATGATAAATACAGTAAAACAGTGTAATATTATATCAGAGTAAAACAGTTGTTTGCTATGTGAATATATAGTAAAGTGTCATTTATTCTAGTGATTAAAGCTGTATTTTCAGCATCATTACTCCAGTCTTCAGTGTCACATGATCCTTCACAAATCATTCTAATATGAGGATTTGCTGCTCAACATTTATGATTATCATCAATATTGAAAACAGTTGTGCAGCTTCATATTTTAGTTGGCAGTTTATCATGATTCCATTTAAAAGTTTGGGTATTTCAGATTTAAAAAAAAAGGATAGGAATACTTTTGATCAAAAATGTATCAGAAGTGACAGTACAGACATTAAGAATGATATAAAAGATTTGTTTCAAATAAATGCTGTTATTTTGAGCTTACTCTTCACCAAAGAGTCCTGACAAAGAGTATCAGCTTTGTCAACACAGGTATATTATATTCATAATTAATGACTCCAAATAAAGAATACCACACATAATTGACTCTATAACCCAGCAGAAAACACTAGCAACACACTATAAATCACTCCGTTCAGTCATTGCAATTCATAAATGTATTTATTAAACATGGTTATTTATTATATAAAAGCAATAAGCATCTATGTTGCATGGCCTTCTGTTTCTTATTGCTTTGTTAGGCTTGTTTTTCTAAATGCAGATTTTTTGGGAGGAAATTACAATACAGTTTTTCCAATCAAAAACGGTATAGTAGGGATCTATACTTACTATATATCAGAAACAGACACCTCTACAGAGCGGGGGGTCGAGGAACCTTCCCATGATGCCCCCATGCTGTGCACCCAAGCATTGCATCTACTGCGGTGAGAGACGCTCCCCTGCTAAGTTTGAAAAGACCAATTTTCGGCTAATATGGAGGTCGTGACAGCGGCATAAAGGGCCTGGTAGGACATTATAGCGGCAGAATTGTAAATATTGGTTAGAGACAGACACAAATGGAGGGGCAGGCTGCGGGAAATTTCCATACAGCGCACTGTGGCACCACTGGAGGCCCACCGCGGCGGAATAGATTTTCCATTCTAGTGTGTCACATTAGATTTTCGGAGGTGCTGGGTGGCAGGTACATATCATTAGTAACACTTTAGCGCGGTAATGAACCTTTTTATTTATCCTCCACTCTCCTCATGAATGCATAAGGAGTCTCTCTGCCGCTGCCCCCCAGAGAGAGAGAGAGAGAGAGAGAGAGAGAGAGGACTCTTGGCCTTTTGAATGACTGTTTATAGTCAGTCAGCTGAAGCACTGCTAAAACACAAAAATATACACTACATGCCATCACACACATCTAGGCTTTCATGCATTTAGCACAACACTGCAAGATGAGTTACAAACCTTAAGCAAACCTTAAAGTGCCCCTTCGAATATTACCTTTCATGCATTGTGTAATAGAGCAGTTTGTGAATTGAACAGGTCTGCAAAGTTTCAAAGATCAAAGTGTTCAACACATAAAGTTATTGTTTAATCCAGTTTTCATTTCATACATACATTTGCTGCCCATGAATGACATCAACATTGTACATTGCCCTGCCCTCAAACACTGTAGTTGTAGCTGAGACTGGAAGAGTTTGGTTTGTGTTGTTGACATGTTGAGAAGATGCGGTTTTCAGCGCTGCAAATCCACTGTGCATGCACTGAGAAAAGGATGAGGACTTGTGCCGGAAAAAACAAAAAACCAACCACCATGCATATCACTTTGTAAAGAGTGCTGAGGAACATATGGAGCAGAAATTCAGATACAGCAAAAGGTGTTTAGTTTCTGACACATGTTGTAAGAGTAGACCAATCAGAACAGACTGAGTCGTCTGACCAATCAGAGCAGAGTAGATCAATCACAACAGACTGAGTCGTCTGACCAATCAGAACAGACTGAGTCGTCTGACCAATCAGAGCAGAGTAGATCAATCACAACAGACTGAGTCGTCTGACCAATCAGAGCAGAGTAGATCACATGCTCACTGAAAGGAGGGGTTTAGAGAGACTCATCTTTTAAAAATGAGATTATGTGCAATGTATATTATGAGATAACGTAAGATAAGATAAATATGAGATAAGATAAAGTTTTTTTGATCTTGAATGCATGTAAACCTATTGAGACCTAAATTAGAAAACTATAAATCAGTATAACAGGGGCACTTTAATAATTACACTGTTAAAATAAACTATATATTTTTCAAGGTTGTAAATAAAATGATTAATGGAATATGTTTTACAAAAAAATTATATTTCATTTTTTTACTTCAAAATCAAAAATGTGTTACTTGCATTTCTATGTGATTAACTGTGAAATGGGCTAGCAAATCGTTAGCGTATGGTTAAGGATTTGTCAATAATCAAATCAATTTAAGCTCTTAAATATAAAGGTTCCAAAAGGGGGTTTCCATGGCAATGCAACAGGAGAACCATTTGGGTCTCAAAAAGAATCTCTCAGTCAACAATTCTTAAAAAAAAACATTATTTTTATTTTTGTAAAGAACAATTTAATAATTTAAAGAACAATTAAAGAATATTTTGTTGCACTGAAAGTTTCCATGAATGTTAAAGGTTCTTCATGTAACAACAGATTAAAATTTCAGGTTCTGTTGTGCATCGATGGTTTCTTGAAGAACCTTTATATTTCACAAAAGACTATACAACAAAGCCTTTATTTTTAAGAGTGTAAGGTCATTTTTGATTTCCGTTTTTTGTTTTGAGGTGGACTTAAGAGTTCTTTGGTAAGCTATAATTGTAAAGTACCTCCTCAACACTGTTAACATCCACTGCAGCCATTTCACAAGCTTCAGATCAGTAAAAATAGCCCAAAACAACCCAGCCACAAGCAATCAACTGACCTCATTGTTGTGGGCAGATCACTGGCTAAATGCCCCCTGACAGCACTCAGGAGGGCTGATGACCCCCTCCGTGTGGGTTTAAACGTGTGAATAGATCCCCTGCTTCAGCATCTGGAGAATCAGGCATATCACAGGCGTTATATGAGACTTTCTGCCAGCAATTCCACTGGACCATTTACACACACACAAACACAATACTAAAAAACTTTCAATTTATACAAATAAATAAATAATTTATAACAAGAAAGGATACATCCATATTAAAGGGCCTTTTAGTAAGCATTTGTTTTGGTCTAAACAAAAAAAAATCTTAAAATAAAAATTGGGAAAACATTTGTTTTTATAATCTGCATGCTCTATATAACAGAAACATTAAATCTCTTTAAATAGTTTCTGTTCTTGCAACAACAACAAAAATCATAACATTTAGAGGCCTAACTGAAATGATAGCATAGTGACAACCAGTAATATTTAACTAAATATGCATTTCAAAATAAACACAAAAGATAAAAACGCCATGAACGAACATTGAGTGATGCTTCACTTGTTCATTGTTAAAAGGATAGTTCACCTAAAAAGGCAAAATCTCTCATCATTTACTCACCCTGTCCTTCCAAACTCATAAGACTTGAAGATAGCATAACACAAATGAAGATCTTTTTGATTAAATCTATTGCAGAGATTCACTGATTTTTTGTGTGTGTTGATGTTTTCCCTCCAAAATGATGTCACTTCCTGGATGATGATGTCATTAAGGAATTGTCTTTTCTTAAAGGAAGACTACCAAAGACCTAAAGGATAACAAACAATGTTGAAAATATACCTCATGTTAAGAACCAATATAGATTTTTTTGTTTTAAACATTTTCATTTGAGAAAAATACAATTTCATGAAACACATGAAATACAGTATTTCTTACAGGTACACTATGTAACTATTTATATTCAAAATTACATCATTAATCTTTACTCCAAAACATCTTTTTGTCATCTCACCCTAATTTAAGCCTGTTATATTATTATATAGTGTTAATATTTTAGACCTTTCGGGATGGTTTTCATGGGAAATTGCGTCACTTGCCCACGTCTCGAACTTTATTCATAAAGTTGCTCCGGCTGCTTTGACGCGTGTTTGGTGTGGGATTGGCAGAGGTTAGTTGGACAACTACAGTTGCACAGGAGAATCACCTGCTTATACAAACAGACAGAGGAGAGTCTGGTGGAGAAAATGCAACGAGACAGAGCTCGTAATAAAACAAGAATCAACATGAGCCCAGCTTTAGGAGATGAAAAACTGAGGGATTTGAAATTTTGTAAAAGCGATGCAGAGATGATGGAAAGGAAGTGTTTTATTGAACAGATAAACAGATATGAATCTCTCTAACAGAGTTTGAAGATCATTTCATTCAGCTGTGCTGGAGTTTATTCTGAAGGAAGTGTCGTGTCAATCAACAGGTGAAGATACAGGAACGTCTTCAGAGATTCGGCCTGAGATCCTTTCCATTATATCTATTAAACTGAGTAGTGAATGTTTTATGAGCAGCAGGAGAATCATATTCATCCGCAAAGTCAAAGCACAACCTAAACAATGTTCTTCCACAAAATACACAGTTTTGTTTTTTAACTTCTATAGGGCCTTCTATAGTGCAGCTTTTGGTGACACAACAAAAATGACATCATTCATTGGATTTACAAACCAAAATAATAAATGTCATTCACCACTAGGTTTCATTCTGATATAGTAGTAACAAAAAACAATGTTTAAATAAAATTAAAAAAAACCTTTTAAAGAGTTCTGTTTGTTCCATTAATCAACGCAACGACTGCTACACGTGAACGTGATGATATTTTATTATCAGTTCATGTCACAAAAAACCTGACACATCGCCTACAACTCATTTGTCACAAGGATCTACAAAGAGTTTACCCAATATATTAAGGCACATATGACCTAGACTAGAAAATGCACTTCATACTAGTATTCGTTTCTCCGCAACACTGGTTGTTACTAGTTCCAACTCAACAGTCACGCTCTTTCTCACCATAGTGAGTTTGTTACCCTGCTGTGGCTCTCAAAGGACTATCAGTTGCTCTCTCCTGGAGGTCAGCACCCCTCGCCCCTCCTTGCTCAGCTATGAGTGCACTGGAGCGGCTCGGACTGTACTTCTCCGCCCGGTCAGGGCCTCTCCGTCACCCCGGCGTCCTGCCTGTTCATTTCCCTTTCATCTTCAGTGTGAAATTGTTGCCGGTGCGGCGCTGACCTCGGGCATTAAGAGGTCAGCTATTGAAATCTGATGTGCTCCTCTGGACGACAAAATCTCCTTCGCGAGGGAAAAAGAGAAGGGAGGGAGCAGAGCAGGATTTAATGGGCCCACTGTCCACATCACTGTCGGAGCTTTAGTCCATTTAGTCCAAGCATGTGATAAGGAAGAGGAGGAGACGGAAACAGCTTCTGGAGGTTCATCGTCCTCTTCAATGATTTACTGCTTTTTTAATACAATAAAAATAAACACAATAAATAGAAAAGCACTTAAGAATAAAATACTGCCTATAGGAACACAAAAGGAGATACTGGGCAGAATACAAAAAGCATATTGTCCTCATTGATGGCCATTCAAAAGTGTCTGTTTACTGACTATCTATTTAAGCAATATTTTTGTTATTATAAAATGTTCTTATATTATGGCAGAGGTCAGAGGTTTATTTCATTTTATCTTATAGGATTTATTGTATTTTAGTCTGCACAAGCACAAAGATTTGAGAGCTTCTGCATTGGTTGACTCTTAAAAATAAAGGTTCTTTATTGGCATCGAAGAAGAACCATGAAGAACCTTTAACTTTCATGGGTCTTTCCATTAACTGCACAAAACGTTCATTTTAGTGGAAAAGTGTTCTTTGGATTATTACAATTATCTTAACACTGCTCTTTTAAGAACTGTTCAGATTCTTTGGGGAACCAAAAGTGTCTCTATATGAAAAGCCCCTTTTAGAACATTTAGTTTTAAGAGTAAACTTTAATTTAATTCTGTTTCTCACACAGCTATTGCATGGATTACAATATAATGCACAATATAGACTGTTTTTTGTTGTTTGGTCACAACTTGCGCTATCAATTTTTTTTCCCACTGAAAAAATTAACTCACATTGGTTTGAAATGACACGAGAGTTGAAAATAAATAAATAAATAAATAATAAATGAAAAGAAAACATTTTCAATGAACTATTCCTTTAAACTAGAATGATGATTATGATGATGATGATGTGTGCTTTCTTGTATGCTTCTCCACAATTTCATAAAACATGTTTGAAATTCTGAAAGGGGAAAACATGAATCGAAGATGCCAGATAACGAATAAACATGAAGTACACACTAACAAATAAAAGAAAGTGAGAGAAAGAAAAGCAGCAAGAAAGCCTTGAGATCTTGCGATTTTGGCCCTGTTGTAGATCTGCCTCGAGCGTACAGAAACTTATCTGCCGTCATCTGAAAGAACCTCTAAAGTTCAAAATCCAAGGAAAAGTCTGGCTCTCCTCCACAATTATTTATTTTCCAAAGGCTGTCCCTAATCACAAATAAATAAGTGCTCAGACAGAAACGTTGAGAGAGAATGAGATATCGGGAGGAGAGGCTGTCTATCATAGCGGCAGATAACTGCTAGATATGATTGCCTTGATAAGAAACCATAATTTGGCTTTTAGAGATAGCCACAGGGGTTGCAGAGCATGTGTGTGTGTGTGTTTGCCTTCCTCCACTTCTACACATTTTATCTTCCCCGTTGAAGAGCTTTTTATCTCTGATGATTTTCTCTCCTTTTTTATGTGTTTTTTTCCCTCCGCCAGAAGGTAAGATCACATACCCACAGAAGCCAAAAGTGGCATGTTTTAAAGCGATGGACAAAATACAAATATTTGAAAATGTATTTCATGGCAATTATGTCAAGTTTCATGGCCCTGGCGCTGCACTGAGCCACAGCCTGGATGCCTTAATTTGTATAGAAATTGTAATCATTTGTTCATTTCAAGGTGAAAATTGCATTTTTTAATTTAAATTGTATCCTGCGTGATAGGCTATTATCTAGAAAAATTGTCTCTGTGTATTGCGCTCTATGCCCAGGCGTTACGGGTGTTAGCAGCCCTCTTACGTTCAGAAGAGGCTTATGTGTGAATCCCCAACAAAACCCCGGTTTGTTCTTCCGTAAGGGCCTCCTCTGTCTGAGAGCTCATTTGCATTTTCGTTATTAATATTAATTAGTCTGCGAGCCAAGCTCAAGCAGATTTTTATATGTAAATCGAACCTGGCTTCAGAGCGACGTTATCGTGGCGAACCATCTCTCAGATTCCCAACTTCAGTGGCCCTTTATTCTCGCGCTAACCGCTTATCTACAGAGGAGAGAGGTGTGCGAGAGCGTGCGCTCGTGTGATGCCATCCGTCTGATGAACAGAATGGGAAAATAAACAATTCCGAAGTGCGTGTGTGATGCTGAACTCGAGGTGAGACGTGCTCGCGAACTTCTTCAAGCTCTGCTTTGGGAGTTGAAGATGCACTCGACTTCAACGAGGGGACAAAGTAAGACAGCGGCTGGTGTCCCGAAGACTTATCCCAATCCGGCCCGAGATGACAATGACACATTCAAAACGAATCGACTTGAAATATCTTAATTCGACTTGCTTTTGCAAATTCAAGGCCTTACATAAAAAGGCAATATTGGAAGATGTTCTTTCGGAGATCTCCCGCTGCCAAAGATGAGACTGAAATCCCAGCTTACAGAGGCCTCTGTCTGCGCAAAGCTGGAGTCAAAGTAGGACGTCAGACAGGCCGCGGCGCAGGTACATTATGTATCGTGGAATAATTATGGGATTTAGAGAATTACGGGTCTCTGTAAGTGCTTTCAGTGTGACAGCCATGACAGTCGGAAACAGCGCAGCTCTCTTAAGACACATAAGCCTCAGAGAAGAACACCTCCAGTGTAATCTGACTGGATCAGGTCCTCTGTGGCTCCTTAAACCTCATTTTCTTACATATATATGTAGATATAAAAAAGGCACACTGCCAAGATGTGTCCAAATGAAATCATGCCGATTTGTGGTTTTGTTTGCATCCATAGGCCTGGGTTCAAAAAAATCACATAGGAGATCTCTTTAGCATCCTAATTGTTTCACCTAAATGGCAATGAGATTAAACGGAGAGCATGTGGAGAGTTTCAGAAAAGGCTCTCAAAGACTGCATTTATACTGCAGATCATAATGTCCAATTCTGATTTGTTTTGATTGCTTTTGACGACCTGCTTACATTTCCTTTTCAATGCGACCCATATCCGATATCTGCATTTACACTATACATTTGGCAAAACAACACAAGGTAGATGCACTGACCCAGAAAAGCTTAGACGAGATTTGACGAAATGATCCTTCCAGATTTTGCTTTCCGCACTAGATCCGATTCAAGATCCTTCTTTCTGCCTGGGTGAATGTAACAATGGTTGATGTCCACCAGAGTTGACGTGTCATTTTCAATGTTTTACGACTTGCATTGACGGGGAAATAATTGATCTCTCTGCTTACATGGCAGACACAAATGCACATATCTGATTCACAGCAGATTTATTTCCTGATCTAAGAATCTGATCTAAGAATATTGCAATCCACATGCTTTGTTCCTGCGTACACATTTGTGGATCATACTCGATCTGTGGGAGGAAAAATCAGAAAATAGTCACTTGAACCATGTGATGTAAATGCTGCCTTGACCAGATATCAACCTGAACAATAACACTTTAAAAATAATGTGCTGTCCTGATTTACTCAAAAAATGTTGAGTAACCTATTTGTGTTTGGCCAATGCATCTTTAAGTAAAGCAAACACAATTTACCCAAAACACTTTGTTGCAGAAACAAAACTCAGTTGAACAAGCTCAAACAAACCTGTTAAACCATCTCAAATGGTTAGAAATAAGAATTTTTGACTATGTTACTCTCACTAAACAAATCAAACCACATCAGACGCAAAACTTCCACAACTATTGCTCAATGATTAGTATACCATAGCAAATTTCTACCCGTCTTCAAGCTCCACTCGTGACCACAGGGTTAAAACCCCAACAATCTCTTCAAAATCCAACTTAACTGGGAAAATACTAAGACAAACTTCATACTTAATAAAGGTAACCGAGAGCACAAGTCAAAGTTAAATGAAAGTCTATGAGCAACTTTTGAAATGTTTTGCTGCTGTTTGTTATATTTCAATGGCTCTTTTTTCTCCAGAACTTTGAAAGTGGGGCAATAATGGCTTCATTAAACTGTCCATCTCTCAGTTTGTTGGCTCTCGCAGGGCCAGGTCCATCAACCTCCTCATTCTCCATGCCTGTCCAGTCCTGCTTGCTTTCCTGAGCCCTCGCTCTCTCAAATAAGATCCAAATCTATCAGCCCTCCTCTCGCCGAGCGGCCAGCTCAGTCTATGCAGATACCTCTCGCTGTGGGGCCTGCGTCCTGGGAGATAGGAGTCCACCGGCATCCTCCTCTCCGCGGCTCAAGAGTTTCATTTCCATCCCTCTGATCTAAACAAGCCCATTACCGGCAGGACACAAGCCCGGGCCCCTGGAGAAAGCTTGCGGCTAAGCCACCGTGGCTCATAGCCACCTTCAATGGCCATACGTCTGGTGAAGGGACCACATATACGGGCCGCACTTTATCAGAACCTCTCCAGAGAAGCGAGGGGAATTGGCTCTTGTGGGTCTCGTTGAATCCTCCTCCTGTAGTCAATCAATTACAGGATCAAAAGGGGAGAGAGGAGAGGGTAACAAAGACGAGGACACACGGTCGACTGGGTGGTGCCTCGTGGAGGAAGAGAAGTGAAGAAAGAGCAGTGAAGGAAAGGCCTGAGGATCGGTGTTTGAGCTGATGGGACAACCAGAACACATGCTTTAGCTTAATCCAGAAGAGAAACATCTCACACATGCAGCCAAGGGAGGCTGACAACGAAAACACAAAGCATGTAGGATAAAGAGCACATTGTGGAAGACAATAACGCAACCAAATGTGGCTGTCAAGGTTAAAACACAAGCTCAACCTATAGATTTATACTCAGTAAATACATTGAAATGATCATTGTATGACAACGGTCATGGGTTCGATTCCTGATCAAATGTATTCCTTGAATATAATGTCCGATGCTTTGGATGAAAGCTTCTGCAAATTCATAAAATGTCAAATGAATCAATGATACTTTAATATATATGAATGCTGTAGGTAAAAGTATTATAGCTTTACAACAAGGATAAAAGTTCACGTCCACATCAGAATTTGCATCATGCCTCAGGTTGGGGAAATACCTTTAGTCACACTTTATATAAGGTGTCTTTAACTACAATGTACTTATTGTGATTGTATTGTTAAACACTTTTGGACAGGGTTGGAGGTATGGGTGGGTTTGGGGGGTGGAGGCCTAATAAATGCTCAACTCTGTAATTATAGATGTAATTACAGAATTTAATTACAGCTGTAATTGCATGCAGGTATTTATTATGAATATAAGTACATTGTAAATGATGTACGTACATACGTACGCACATAAGTACATTGTATCAAATGATTAGTTTAAATGTCAGTACATAGTAGTTAAAGACACCTAATATACATTGGGACCAAATTGTTTTATGTTGTTTTATCTATGCATTATAATATTATAATGTTTTATTTTAAGGACATTTTTATTGTTTTGATTCTGTCAGATTTTTTATTAAAAAGCAAAGTATTATATAATCAAGAATCGGTCTACTCTAAAACAAATCATTTAATTTAGAATTTTTTTTCACTCAATAATTGCTAGTAAATTTTTTTTTTTTTTTACATTTTACAACTTTTACAAAGACTGAATTAAACATGAAATTTTGAAGAAGAAATAGAAATAGACTGAAAAAGTATTATTTTTCTGATACAATAATCTTTGTTTTATTTGCGATTTCAAGTCTTTATTTACAGTGCACTTGCTAACTTTGTAAATGTTTACAGTGTAAAACTCATGCCTAGTTTCTCTGATACGCATACACTTAACAACTGAGAATTAACACACACTACTTTTCAAGTTGTTCCAAAAACAACAAACACATCTGTAAACTTATACCTTAGAGATGCATGGTAATTGAAAACAATATATTCTAAAATAAATTCAAAATATTACAAATGCTTCATATACTCTGACTGGATGGAGCTAAAAAAAGAATAATTCTGTACTCATCATTCACTGTGTGATTTTCTGCCTTAAAATCCTCAGACCGGTTCAAACTGGGGTCCGTTCCCCCAAAGCACAGCCAGCTATGTTCAATTTTAACTCACCCCAGATTGAAAAATCAGTGCATATGTTGTGTAGTGTATTCCAGCCATTACCTGCAAAGGGCAGAGTTTAACAATTTCAGAGGAATACGTTGCATTTTGTTAAAAAAAATGTGTGACAAAATACTAATGACAATCATAGTTGGAATCAAACCTGGACCCTTGAGATTCGTTTAGATCGCAAAAGGAGAGTTGGTGCTATTGTTGAGCATTATGAATCTATCGCTTATGCGTACAATTATGGTAAACATTTCAAAATATTTCAGATTTGATAGTGGCCTTTAAATGAGCTGCTTATGAAAGGTTTGGAAATGAGCAATAGGCCTTAATGGAGTTAATGAGTTTTGACAGAAATGAAAACGAGGCTTTGAGAGTTAGACTTGGAGAGTTTTTACAATGAAAAGCACTAAACTCACAACTTGTTCGTTATTTTTTTCTGAAAGACGTTTCGTCAGTTGAACAATCGCTATGCCGTGAAACAACAGTAAAATGAACTGAATAAGTCTATCGCTCACATCTTGACTAAGATAATTTATGTGAAACATTGTGTGGGCTTAAATAAAGATTCAAAAATTCATTACTTGTACGTTTATCAGAAAGCAACAATGGATGCATTGAGATCTCATCAACATGTTGATTTGAAATCATCTACAGTATGTGTGAAATGTCCGGCAAGCAGCAGCTGGTTTTGGCGTCTGCATCCATGCCATCAGCATACCGGCAGTTCCTATGTGACAGTGTCTCCAGCAGTCCTTCTTCAGAACCTGCCACACGAGTCCAGGCCAAACCAGAACACAGACGGACAGACAGAGGAATGTCATAGATGGACAATGCTAGAATGAATGACTTCCCACAGCTGTACATATACTGTGTCACACTAACTTGGGCTCCAGAGTCTATTCATGCGCACAAAGAAACTATTAAGAAAGTCATTTTAAGGTGTGTTGTTGATGCGCATGTGGATGCACGGTATAGGATACTTTCTTTTTACCAATTCTAAGTAATAATATATATAGTATTATTGTAGAAGACGAATTGGCATCCACCCAAGTAAAATAATATGCTCTGACAGACTACAATAGTGGATCATTTTAAAGAACAGATATTGGAGAATCTGATACTCTGATATTTTCTGAAAGGAATGATGCAATCTTATGCTTTCTAAAAATAACAGAGGGTGCAAACCTCAGCAATTCAATGTGACGTCACAGTCACATCCTAAGAACGCCCACCTGGAGGGCAAAACAAGGCTTTCCTCCACTGCGATCAGGTTTGATCAGGTTTGAACAGGGTCCTGGGGTCTCATTTATAAAACTGTGCGTAGAATCCCTACTAAAATTTTACGTGCACCCAAAAGCCAAAAATGGCATACAGCAAAAAATATTACGATTTATAAAACCTCACCATCTGTGTTGGCAATTCCCTTTGTCTCCACAATGTGCGTACGCGCGGCTCAAAGTTTGCTTAAAGGTGCACACATTCTCCCGTCAAGTTTGTTTTTTATAGATCACAACCTTTGCGTGGAAACTGACGTACGTACGTTTCCAGTCCAGTTTTGTGCGTACACACGCTTTATAAATGAGACCCCAGGTCTTTATTGAGCACATTGGTCTCTTTCTACAGTACTAAGAAGTAATGTAGTAACACAGTGATGTTAAAAGACCAAGTTAAATAAACACCTAATTGATGACACTACAGGCAAGCAGACAAACACAGAATATAAACACAACCAACAGAGCGCAAAAAGAGAGTCAAAAAGAGAATACGAAAGAAATGATATATCAATGTTCCTATGAAATATGATATATTCTTATAAAACTGTTGTCAAGTTATTACTCCCATTATTACGTTACCTCAAGGAACACATTAATATGTAACTGTAAAAAAAAGAAAAAGTTTAGTCAAATTTAAAATGTGAAGTACTAAGTGAGAACTTGAATATTCAAGTTGACTAAACTTAAAATTTTAACTTTTTTTTTAAAGGACTACCCATTTATGGTCATGTTTACACACATATTACATAAAGTAAAATAGAATATCAAATCATTTAGCTATATCTCTCATAACATAGCTGAGAATCATCGTTGTACAAAGTTTAGTTAAAAAGTAGCCAAAATTAAAATGGGAAGACAAAAAAACACATAGTTCCAGTCTCGGTATCAACGTTTATCATGATACATTCATATACTATTCACCTGGACTAAATGAAGAAGCTTAGCATTAAAAATACACAATGTTTGTTTACACAAGCACCGTGCATAGACAATTTCAAAACTCTCTTGAAATTTTTTTTGCATCCTATAAACCACAAAATATATTGTAGAACAGCTTTCATAATCAAAGCTTTTAAAATGTTGTGAAACAAAATCAATAAACGGTACTTAGGAATAAAAGACAAACTCTGGAAAGGGAACGTTTGATCCTTATGTCAGTTTTAGATCTTTAATTGATAACATTTACGCCAGTGTTACAGTAAAGACACCAACAGGCTGAAGGTAGTAAATACCAAATACAAGGTTCCCACTAAAGCTACTACTTCATACAGCAGAATAAATTATACCATGGTAACGTACACACATGCTGAAAGGAAATGGGAGGAAAGCATAAACACAAATGCTAACGAAAGCAGGTCCCCGGTTTGACGTCCCAGAGGGGCATGATGGATCATATTTTCAACATCCAACTGTTGATTAGCAAAGGTGTTAGCCGTGGATGCTCTACACTAGAAGTCATTTCATTTTCATTGCTCGTTTGACGAAGATATCGACAGCTGAAAGTGAAGGGGACGGGGTTTGGGTCAGGTGGCTTCATTACGAGTTCTCGAGGGATTGGTTGAGTCAGACGCAGTTAGTTAGCACCAAACGCTGCTGTGTTTCCCACAGTCCGTCAGTAACTTCCATTGCAAAGTTTCAGCTTCCAAACGGACCCAATGTCAATATTTCATCATGGATCCACAAATGTGCTCTTCCTCAAGCAGATCAAATCTGAAGCAATGCAATTCAGTTTTAAACGTGAATGTCATTTATCGAGAGCTTCTCACATACACGTTGAATCCTAAGAAAAATGATACATAATAACTATCCAAAGCAAAGAAACCAAAGCGGTAAATATAAACACAAAATTACAATATAAGACTTACAGATATCCCCTGCTTCATCTACTACACAACACCTTTTCTGTTTTAGTATAAAACATATTCTTTATAAACAAACAATAAACGATCTGGTTCATCTACTGTACAATTCCATTTACGTGTCAAAATGTGACCTGCGAGTGCTACACAAATGTCAAACTTTTCACAACTTTTTTGTACAAACTTGTGAATGCAAGAGACCTTAATTACAGGAGCCCTGGTGTGTGTTTGTATCAGTTTGCAATATATAAAAATGGGAAATTTAAATCCGGAGAGACAAAAAGAATGCAAGAAAGAGATTGAGGAATGTTGTCACAATTATACACTACTGTTCAAAACATTGGGGTCTGGTTAGATGTTTGTTTTTTTAAAGACATTACTAGTTTTATTCAGCAAAGATGTAATAAATTGATCAAAAGTCACCGGAAATACATTTTTAATAATATAAAGGATTTCTATGATTTATAAATATGAAGCAACAAAAACAGTTTTCATCATTGATATAAGAAATCAGCAAATCATCATATCAGAATGATTTGTGACACTGAAAACTGGAGTAATAATGCTGAAAATACAGCTTTAATCACAGGAATAAATATACCATTTAAAATATATCCAAATTGATAACTGTATTTTAATTTGTAATAATATTTACTATTTATTTATCACATAAATCCATCTTTGGTGATGTTCAAGAACATAAAAACCGAGGCCAAACTTTTGAACAGTAGTGTGTGCATGGTCTAAAAACCACTTGTGCATTTTAAACATCCTACATAGTTAATAAAATGTTACTCAAAATCATAATTGAAAGCATCTTTTGACTTGATTTTTTGTCTTCTATAGTTCGAGGGCAAAGTGTTGTTTCTCTCTGGAACAAAAATGAATAAAATTTCATTCATGATCACTATATTGGACAAAACGGGCATTTGAGCGAGAGAGAAAAACACCTGGTCCGCTAAAAACACAGCTAATTCCCAAGTGCCTAAAACCAGACTTCCCACAGAGCGACCAGGTTTGCATGGAATGTCAAATGAAAAATGAAGGAGGAGAAGGTCAAACCGCCCGGGAACATTACGACTCTTGGGGTGAGGGGAACCTGGAAAACGGAAAACCAGCAGTCACACACACACACACACACACACACTAGCCCACTGCTAGCATTTCACGTGAAAAACCTCGGGATCAAATTAGTTATAAAAAATGCTACGTGTGGATCCTGAAACAACCAAACAAAACAATAGTTACGATAATCATAAGTACAACAATCGTAATAACAATACCGATAGAAAACAAGCGAGATTATCTGTTGTAATGACACTGAGATTCATACACGACTATGCACAGCAAGGTGGAAAATGGCTTGGAATGTGTTCTTGCTGTCCGCGGCGTCCGTCGACGTGATCCTCTTGTCCGAGTTAGAGGTTCGTGACAAGCCCAGAATCACGAGAAGCTCACGTCCAATGGAATGGCAAGAGTTTTGCCTTGGAAATCAGAGAAAAACCTTCTCGCACGCTTGATGCAGTCGAAGGAGGCGTGTGTGTGTGTGCATCTGTAGGTGTGTTTGGCTCAGTAAGCCTGTCCCGTCTCCACCTGCAGAAGTCCCAGCACCGCCGAATGATCGCCCAGCTTCATCCTTCTCTGAGTCGACAGACTCACGTTCTTGGCCAGATAGTCCACAGCGGCTGTGGGAAACGACACAGACACACTGCATGAGCAGGGACTTCCACATAAAAGCAATCTCACACCAATTTATGCATTAATAAAACACCACTAGCATACGGGAGGCCTTCATTCTGGTCTGTTTGTATTAACGATCCGGTTCAAAAACTGAACCAAATGTCCAAATGTTAAATACATGTACTGTTGTTTTATAAAATGAACAGACAAAATCACACAAAAACATAAATTATTTATATATTGGTTGTTTTCACGGTAAATTATGCCCACAAAATGAAAAGCAAACACAGTTTATTACCTAATGCTTCATGTCAATGTCCAAATTAAAATACATGTACTGTTGTTTTATAAAATGGACAGACAAAATCACACAAAAACATATATATATATATATATATATATATATATATATATATATATATATATATATATATATATATATATATATATATATATATATATATATATATATATATATATATAAACAACCAATATATAAATTATATATATATATAATTTATATATTGGTTGTTTTTATGGGAAATTATGCCCACAAAAAGAAAAACAAACAAATGTTTTATTTTTTACCTAATGCTTTGTGGTATTTTAATGTTTATTAATATTTCTATTTGACTTTTTAGTTTAAAGTTTAGTTATTTTGTTATGTGCCTTAGCTTTTTTAAAGTATTATTTACATTTATTTCTATTTTATTTATTTATATCAGTAATTTTATTGCTTCAGCTTTCTTCAGTTAGTCAGTTAAAGTTTTTCATTTCATATTTTATTTTAATTTCTATTTTTGAAAGCAATTTTTTTAAAGTTTTAGTTCTACTTAACAACAACACAGGTTCAACTGAATCGTTCAAACTGAACCGACTCGTATGAATGATTCATTTGTGATTCAAACACAATCCACCACACGTGTAGTGCAACATTACACGCTTAACACAGCCATCGGTCACCTTTTTAAACTTTCTGATCAGCGTTTACACAAATCGAGCAATGAAAAATAATGCACACGATAAAATGGCCATTTGGTCCTTCAAGTGCCAAAGAGACTGAGAACGCCTGGTGTCATTCATTCAGCTCTCTCTCTGTGTGTGTGTGTGTGTGTGTGTGTGTGTGTGTACATGTGCCAGTCTTTATTACACTAAGCGTTTGAGATTTCATGCTTCATACTCGCCTCATTTTCAGCAGCTCTCTCATCTGACTCATTAAACAGATCAGTCCTCTCAATCTCACTCATAATTAACCTGACATTCGCTCGTCAGATCTCTTCAATCAAGCCTCCTGCACCTTCTGATGGACCTGACACTCATTCACACACCCACACATTTACCTAGTTATCTCACTGCAGACAAACATAGACCTCTATTGTTTGTATATAAAGCTCGTTATAATGACTAACCCAAACTTTTGAACCAGCTTACATCATCACAGAGAGTTTGTTAAGAGCTAGATAACCTCCATTCAAAGGTTTGAACACAATTACTCAAGTTCATGTTGGATGTGTATAGTCAACGAAACACACATCTAATGGCGATAGATGGAAGCCAGTGACTTCTGTGACAACATCAGCCTCTGATTATGTTAATTTAATCAATCAATTCTTTCCTGTCCTGAAGCTCATGTGTGTGTGAGGTGACTAAAAGGACATTAGGACCCTAGGGGTGTAAAAGTGGGCTTTGAAGTGCCCGTTTCCCATTCAAGGGAAGAGTACTGTGACTAACAGAGGAGCCCGGGGCCGATGCTAGGGTCTTTATCAGGAGCATGTGTCTGCCCTGCTCTGATGGGCGAGAGGTCAGAGGGTCGTGAGATGGTCAGCGACAGACACTGCTCACCCTCAGCGGCAGAGAGGAAATGGACTGTAAGTCAGCTGGGCATCAGCGTAAAAAACAATCATGGCTTCCCTTCTCAAAAGATTATCGTGTGTTGTGCTCCAAAATAAATAGTAATATTGTGAAATATTATTACAATTTCAAATAACTGCTTTCTATTCTGAATATATGTTAAATTGTATATTTATTCCTGTGATTAAAGCTGATATCAATGTAAAACAGCTGTTTTCTGTGTGAATATATAGTAAAGTGTCATTTATTCCTGTGATTAAAGCTGAATTTATTAGATGATAAATACAGTAAAACAGTGTAATATTATATCAGTGTAAAACAGCTGTTTTCTGTGTGAATATATAGTAAAGTGTCATTTATTCCTGTGATTAAAGCTGAATTTATTAGATGATAAATACAGTAAAACAGTGTAATATTATATCAATGTAAAACAGCTGTTTTCTGTGTAAATATATAGTAAAGTGTCATTTATTCCTGTGATTAAAGCTGAATTTATTAGATGATAAATACAGTAAAACAGTGTAATATTATATCAATGTAAAACAGCTGTTTTCTGTGTAAATATATAGTAAAGTGTCATTTATTCCTGTGATTAAAGCTGAATTTATTAGATGATAAATACAGTAAAACAGTGTAATATTATATCAATGTAAAACAGCTGTTTTCTGTGTAAATATATAGTAAAGTGTCATTTATTCCTGTGATTAAAGCTGAATTTATTAGATGATTAATACAGTAAAACAGTGTAATATTATATCAGTGTAAAACAGCTGTTTTCTATGTGAATATATAGTAAAGTGTCATTTATTCCTGTGATTAAAGCTGAATTTATTAGATGATAAATACAGTAAAACAGTGTAATATTATATCAGTGTAAAACAGCTGTTTTCTGTGTGAATATATAGTAAAGTGTCATTTATTCCTGTGATTAAAGCTGAATTTATTAGATGATAAATACAGTAAAACAGTGTAATATTATATCAATGTAAAACAGCTGTTTTCTGTGTAAATATATAGTAAAGTGTCATTTATTCCTGTGATTAAAGCTGAATTTATTAGATGATAAATACAGTAAAACAGTGTAATATTATATCAATGTAAAACAGCTGTTTTCTGTGTGAATATATAGTAAAGTGTCATTTATTCCTGTGATTAAAGCTGAATTTATTAGATGATAAATACAGTAAAACAGTGTAATATTATATCAGTGTAAAACAGCTGTTTTCTATGTGAATATATAGTAAAGTGTCATTTATTCCTGTGATTAAAGCTGAATTTATTAGCTTCAAACAATTACCCAGTTATTGCAATTAAGTACAGAGTAATTACATGGGCAACAGGACTGTAAAATACAGTGCAACTGTTTTACTGTATTTTTGATCAAATAAATGCAGCCTTGGTGAGCAGAAGAAACTTTCAAAAACATAAAAAAATCTTACCGGCATTTACAACAACTGAGACATATAGTCATATATACAGTGTTTGATGGCGGGACAGTACGTACTCTGGCCGTACTGGCTGTACTGGTATCCAGCGGTGACGGGGTCCACGCTGTAGCTGGTGGCGCTGTATGTGGGGGGACAGTAGGACTGAGAGGAGGCCAGACTGTCCACACTCTTGATGGTGTCTGAACGCTGGCTGCAACTCGCTGAGATGGGGTTAGATGCCTCCAGACTGCCATGGAGAGGAGAGATGGAGAAATCGTGCTGAGACTGGGACGGGACGGCACTGGGGTTACTCAAAATACTCATCACCTAGAGAGACACAGAGACAGAAGCAGGTGTTTAGAGACGGATCGGGAGGTTTGGTCCACTTTGCATCTAATTCTGCCCAACATACTTACAAATATAAGTTTATTATTTCTTAGCTTATTAAAATTCTTCACACTAAGAAAAACGAAATGTTTTTAAGTGTGTTCTAAGGCCATTTTGGATCCTGGTTGCATTATCACCACCAGTATTAACCCTTAAGTGGCGTGAGCCGACTGACAGCAACGTCATTTAAAGGGATAGTTCACCCAAAAATAACAATTCTGTTATGATTTACTCACATTTGCTCTGCAACTAAAAATTGTTTCTTAAAGAGGTTTTAAAACGAATGCATATGAATTGAGTGGTTTAGTCCAAATTTTGTAATTCTCGTGTTACGCATATCGTTTGAGCTTCAGCAAGATCCAATGAGGTTCATTCTTGCACATCAAGCAGGGTCGGTTGAACTTCTGTTTATGTTCACTGAACAATGTTTATATGTGAATAAGAGCTTAAATTCAATCTGTTCATCATAAAAAGTGATCATGTCCGCTCTAAACCGCTCAATTCATATGGATCACTTTTTGAAGCATTAAAGTGGTAGTTGCACAGCTGTCAGTGGAGGGACAGAAATCTCTTAGATTTCATTAAAAGTATGTTTATTTGTGTTCCGAAGATGAAAGAGTCTTATGGTCTTGGAACAACATTAGGGTGAGTAATTAATAACATTTAATGATTTGATGGCTGAACTATCCCCACAGCACAACAACATCAACAGCTAACAGTTCCCGGACTCATCAGGGCATCTATCGCTGTTTAACATGTTCACAGAGTTCATTTCTGAATTGAAGTATATGTATACTGTGTTTACACGGCTTCTTAAAAATAGCGAGCGATATAGCAGGTACTTCTGCCAGTAGTACTATGAGATAGAAACTATGAAAGCATATCCCTCATGTAAAATGAGCAACAAACACAGTTAGCTTTATATATATATATATATATATATATATATATATATATATATATGCTCAAGAATATCAGGTCGTTCTCTGAGTGCAAATGGACGGAAGGGACAGAGAATGAACTAGCGCCAGGCACAGAGCACAGCCAGCGTCCCAGAGTGATTAGAAACGGGCAGAATGAGTAATACAGGAAAAGAAAGAGACGGGGGGAGCGAGGCCAGACCCATCAGACCCCAACGGCAGTGCCAAACAGACCCCTAAACCGAGGCCTCCAGCACAACAAGCACTGAGGGAAAAGATAATCCCGCCCCCAGGCTCCAGAAACACCCCACGCTCATGAATAATAATGAGCAGTGGCCTGAACAGAGCCAAATACGTGATCGCCCATCCCTAACACATAGGCCCGGCTCGTAAACTGCCATTAATGTGAGCGCAAGCTGCTTGTTTATCTGTTTTTGAATTCAGAAACAATACATTTGCATTCAAAGTTATTATTATTCATTGGCAAACTCAATCAATGACTAAGTTTGAATACTACCATACTGCTTAAATGCATGTATTGACACACAGGGCTACTAAATTCATTAAAATGTGTATACAGTCAGAGTATGCTGTTTTATTGTATCCCACAATGCAATGCACGTGACTTGACCCTCCAATCCTAGAGTAAGTAATAAACTGGAATCGATAACAACCATGATTTTAACATTTTTAATTATTTCTACACTTTAGAAAAAGAGGGGATCTGGGTCAAATAGTAATGATTGTACACTAAAAAAATGCTGGGATGATTCAGCCCATGTTTGGGTCAAATATGAACAAACCCAGATGTTGGGTTAAAAATGTCAAGGCTGGGTTTGTCCGTATTTGACCCAAACATGGGCTGAAACATCCCAGCAATTTTTTTTTGTGTACAATCATTACTATTTGACTACTATAAAACTACTATTTGTACTATTTGCATAAAGTATAAAATGTCACACAATGGACGCCATGCAAGAAACACACTCCACATTTTATGTCAAACGTCCACAAAGCTCTGCATTAAATTCAACACTATAACTTACCCAGACCCATTATCACATAACATAAAACAAATGTTTTAGGGTATCAAATAATATCCATTTAAAATATATATAAAAAAAAAATAAAATAAAAAAAAATTATATATATATATATATATATATATATATATATATATATACATATACATACATAAAAAAAATATATATATACATAAAATATATAAAAATATATAATATATATTGTAAAATATATATTTAAAAAAAAAAAATATATATATATATATATATATAAAAAATAGAAATAATAATGTAAAGATCGATCAACGAGCGACGACTCGTGGTTCCATCACAGAGAGGTAAAAGAACGATCACAAGAACATTTTCATTCACCACCCCGGGCTGGTGGAACGCCCTCCCTGCCCTCATCCGGAATGCAGATTCCCTGTCGAAGTTTAAAAGACTACTCAAAACGCACCTCTTCCATGAGCACCTAACATGACACACACACACACACACACTCTTAAAAAAAATTAAATAAATTCCTTTTCTCTATTCCCCATGCTTGTGCTACTTGTGTTTAAAATGTTTGAAACTTTGTATTGTAAGCGCTCTTATGTGTTTTTGTATCCTTTGGACAAATGGCTTCTATATTCCTCAAATTGTAAGTCGCTTTGGATAAAAGCGTCTGCTAAATGAGTAAATGTAAATGTAAAAATGTAAAGAAATATGTACATTTAAATACAAAATGAGCCAAATATTAAAAATAGTATGCAATAAACAGTGTGCAGTAAAGTCGTATTTATTTCTAGCTATATTGCTCTACAGCATAGAGCAAAGGTTTGGTGAAAGGTCATGTAAGCAAATGTATCATGTAAAAAAAATGCATTAGAGAGAAAGATGAAATAGCATTTGGGGCTGAAGAAGTGTTTTTTCCAGGAAGCCCCACACATGGTCTTCCCTCTCAGGCGACAGAAAGCATCCTTCAGCATCAGGTTCACGTTGCGTCTCGATACGCTACGCTGCCCTTTGACTCCCTTTGGCTGCTAAACCAATTAGACCATCACGGAGCTGGTTAAACACACACAAACTCATACCCGTGTGAGTTTAAACGCAGTTCACATGGCACACCAAAAAAAAATAAAAAATCAACCTGCAAAACAACGACTTGTGCTCAGTGACGATGCAGACGGGGGAAAATTAATCACATTATGATAAATATTCCCTAAATGTCTTGCAGGAAATATGGAACACTTGAGGCACGCTGGACGCATAACTCTGGTTAGCGGTTTCCTCATGCTAATTCTATCAGCATGGAAGCCGTTCCACACATGTGACATGCATCCACATAAGTGGGAGATTCATTGCCGTGTCTTTATAAGAGACACATGAGATGTGGCCATATGGCTGGAAGATTCATACATTTCCTGATTATAGCAGATTAGTGAATGGAAAGCACAAGCAGCCCTTGTTGGTGGCCACACGAGGGGGCCGTGACGGCAGCTGCAGGGGTGGGAGAGATTTAGTCATCGGTTAATTGAAGCTTGATTACACTGCTTCCTTCTTTATATGCACATTAAATTAAAGCGGCAGACAATCAGGACTGACTCCTCTATCAGCACTTCTAATTATAAAGCACAAAATTCCAGCAGCGGTTCCTCAACGGAGCCGCACTGACCTCCTTCCGAGAGGGAATGAAGGGAAATCTCTGGACCTTTGCTGGAAAGATAGAGCTACTATTTTTATCCCGTTTTGTAGTGTTACACTCCTCATTTCCTTAAGAATAAATTCTGCATTCACATCACGCTGTAGAAACCATCCTAAATGGCTCGTAATATAATTGGGGCTACATTTCACATCAACAAAACTATGCTTTCTCAATATAATTATTATTAGTTACAGTTTATGTATTTAATCTGTTTTCCCTGGTGAATTTGTCAAACATGTTATAGAACAAACTGTTTGTCACCACGCTCTCTGGTTAAGCTGTGCATCAATTTCATCATTTTGTGATAAAGAAGTGTGCTTAGCTGTTGCTGTCACTCAAGCAGTAGAGCATTGGCGCTTGCAACCTCAAGGTCATGGGTTCGATTCCCAGGCAAAGCAAGAACTGAACAGAATGTCAATGTGTTTCTTGAATGCAATGCAAGTTGCTTTGGATAAAATCATCTGATAAATGCAGAAATCTAAATGTTTTTTTTTTTACAGTAGTTTACCATAATTGCTTGTCAGTGTATACTTGAACCATGTTTCAAAGACAATAAAAGTATTGTGACGTAGTTGACAGAACTTTTGCAGACATGCCATCTAAAATTGAAGAATGACTCAATTACAAGTAAACTCTGAACTTATCTTCAAGGAATCTCATTAGAGCCCGATTTGGAAAGCTACACAGAAACATTGTGAAACAGGGAAATACACAAAATACTACTGGAAAAACAGCTCTATACTTGATCGCAAAGGAGCAAACATTTACATATTTGGCAGACGCTTTTATCCAAAGCGACTTACATTGCATTCAAGAAACACATTGAATCAGTTCTTCCCTGGGATCAAACCCATGATTGGTTGCAAGCACCAATGCTCTACTGGTTGCACTACAGCATAGCACTACAACATTTACATTTATGCATTTGGTAGACACTTTTATCCAAAGTGACTTACATTGCAGTCAATAAATACATTGAACAAGTTCTTGCTTTCCTTGGGATCGAACCCATGACCTTGGCGTTGCAAGCACCAATGCTCTACTGATAGAGCTACTTAACTTATATCTTTTTTTGTGAATGTTTATGATATGTTTCACTAAAAACTGCGAAAATATATATGTTTGGCATTGTCTTTACACCTGAGCAATGCGATTATAGCATTAAAGGTTATCACTGACTAAACATCTCGTAGAACAATATTTGCAGTCTCTACTACTTTTGAATGGACATCAATGAGGAAAGGTTACCTATGCTAACCAGCCGAACCTTGACCTCTATAGGACTCATACAAGGGCAAACTAATTACACTGATCAATAACATTTCCTTTCTGTTGTTCTGTGCTCAACTTATAGTTGCACATTGTTCAGGGAAACTGTGACCTTGACGCACCTTGACCAGAAGAGGCGTAACCGCTGAACTTTGCTGCAGGGGAAAGATTAAGCTCAGCTGAGATTGTATTACAAATCTCCCCAACCCAGAACATTAACACAGCTAAATAAACAAAAATCAATATCATTCAGTCTATTAATCTGATAGGGGAGTGTGTGACATATCAGACTCGATGGCAAAACAAGCACCTCCGGCGAACGCAGCCAACTAAATAAACCCTCATTTCGCATACTTGAATTCTTCTCCCCCCACCCGCGTAAACTATACATTTCTTTCCTTTGTTTCGACTATATCTTCCGCAGCGCTTTTCTCGTTTGTTGTGCGTTGTGTGTGCGGTAGATAATGGAAGTCAGGGCTCCAGTGTTTAAAGGACACAGCCCAGAGGCAATGCCTTCCTCTCTCCAAATAGATTACTCCATAAATAATAATAAAAAACTAATTAATTCTCCAACTTCAGAGACCCTCCAGCCTGAGGCGGCGCAAACCCAGAATTGTAAATTGATACAATGTGCATCCTTTTAGATAAACAAATAGTGCATGAGCAACACACTAAAAGGGATTCTTTCATACCACTCTAATTCCCTTAACAGTCAAATTATACTTTTTTTGTCTGCTTAAATGTACGACGAGTCCTTTCGTGTTTAGTCAAGCTCTGGAGAAACGGCTCGACAACTGCGGAGCTAAAAGGAATCTGTCTGGTGCAGATGACAATGTTTCAGGAGGCAATTTTCCCAAAAGCCAAACATTAAGCTCGCGCTAAAACTGCACATGCACTCAATTTGACATTCTGTGGTCGCCAGAAGAAAAGAAATAGTACTGGAAACAAATTTGTGTTAGAAAACAAGACTCTTATATTAAGTGTTAAAAACAACGCTATAGTTATTAATTTGTCCTTAGAACCTTTTTGGCATGGAGTCAAGAACCCTAAAGTTCTATATAGAACCTGTCCACAACATCAAACAATAAGATATTTAAAAAATATGACAA
Source organism: Rhodeus uyekii (assembly GCA_037043235.1). NCBI lineage: Eukaryota > Metazoa > Chordata > Actinopteri > Cypriniformes > Acheilognathidae > Rhodeus > Rhodeus uyekii. Next base: position 1,463,388 of record JAWRVZ010000164.1, read on the forward strand.
ATGTCCTTTAGTGTCTTATTACAATATGCCTTATGCTCTTTCAAGAGCTTATTGTATATGTCAAATTAAATATGGCATCACTTGGACTAAATATGAACACTGAGCTAAAAAAACGACATTTTAAAATGAAATATACTGAAAGATAAATGAAGCAGCAGATCCAATAAGAGCAATGCAGGGACGGCAGACAGAGAGGATTTGAGGAGGGGGTTCGGGCGCAGAGAGTGAGAGAAACAGCGGGTTTTTAAGAGTACAAAGACTGTTTGGACTGAGTTTGCCTTAGGGCCAGCCTGCCAACAGAGCAGATAGCACAGGCCTCTGCACCCTCGCCAGGCTCTCGGCCAACACACACACACACACACGCACGGACACACTGCTCTTAATCTAGCCCAGAGTGGATTAGAGAGTTCCTCTCACCACTAACTCCCCCCATCCTAATGCCCTCCAGTGGTACCTTCAAGTTTAGTGCAGGTCAGGAGGGCAGACGGAGGGGAATGAGCCCACTCAGTGTGTGTAAGTTATCGGAGACTGACAGAATATCATCTCTTCCCTTCACAGATCTGTGCGACTGATTGTCGCCTGCACTGGAAATTGTGAGCGCTTTTTCACACTCCTGCTGTCGATTGTTTGCCTGTGTTTCAAAGGACAGTCCTGGGGCCAAGATTACGGCAAATAACACTTTCTGCAATTTATCAACTGACACCCATTCAGGATTACAGCAGAGTAATGTAAAATAGAGTCTTGGGAAATAATTCAGCAATCAATGTAGTAAAATTATGACAAATATTCCAGGCACAGTCAAAACAATTTCATATGTCACAATGTGTCAATATTTAATTTAATAATGCAATTGTTTTAGACCAATATATTGGTCAGTTAGATCCATTCATTGACCAATATGTGGCAACTTTGATATTTTCATCATCAGCGGATTAACATTTGTATGTTAAAAAGCTCATCAAGAGTTGTATCAAAGGATAATACAAATTTTATTTTTAAATAATGTTTTGATCATTTTAAATAAACAGTGAGCTAGATTCATTTTTCATAAATCTATTAAAAATATATTTTAAATATTATATATATTATTGTAAATTCTTATACTTTATTATTATAAATAGAACTATAAACAATACTTAAAAGTAGTACTGTCAACTCAATTAATCAAGATAAATTACCCCCCAAAAAAAAAAATATATATATATATGTGTGTGTGTGTGTGTGTGTGTGTGTGTGTTACACATTACACACACATTATATATATATATATATATATATATATATATATATTAAAAGTAGTACTTTATACATTATATATATATATATCTTAAAAGTAGTACTGTCAACTCAATTAATCAAGATAAATTACCCCCAAAAAAAAAAAAAATATATATATATATATATATATATATATATATATATGTGTGTGTGTGTGTGTGTATGTTACACATTACACACACATTATATATATATATATTAAAAGTAGTACTTTATACATTATATATATATATATATATATATATATATATATATATATATATATATATATATCTTAAAAGTAGTACTGTCAACTCAATTAATCAAGATAAATTACCCAAAAAAAAAAAAAAAAAAAAATATATATATATATATATATATGTGTGTGTGTGTGTGTGTGTGTATGTTACACATTACACACACATTATATATATATATATATATATATATATATATATATATATATATATATATATATATATATATATATAAACACACACACACACGCACACACAAATAAACAAACTTTTATGTTATATGCGATTAATCACGATTAATCTGTTTGACAGCACTGGCTAAAAGACTTTAACATTGTTTTAAAAACAAATGCTAAAAAATTATCAAAACATTTGTTAATATTAAATATTAAAATGCTTTTTATTATTAAATATGAAATTTTATAAAATATATATTTATTTTCATTTTAATGGCCATCCCGCTTTATAGATATTTAAAAATACATTCTAGGTTGACCATTAATCCTTACATAAATTATTTTTGGAAATCTTGGGATATATATTTGAAATAAAATCCACACTGATTGTCTGGTAATCAGATGCTTTTTAAACACGTCTATGGTTTAACCGCTCTCCTGCTCTTCCCATAGTGGTGCTCATCTGAGACAAAATGACTCTTTAAAAATAACAGTGGTTGCATAAATTCAATTAGAGGCTTTTGGTCACGGTGGAAGGGGAGCGAGGGCCAATTAACCAGCCTGGGAGCCCAGAGCCAGCCTGACTGCTGACACAGAACAGATGACGGGGGCCGCTCGCTGTGTCACAGCCGTAATTGGTCAAAGCACATTAATCAAAACTGAAAAGAGGCTTCCGAATAGAGAAGAGAAGGAGAGAGAGATGAGGAAGAGAAAGGGGTGACAGAAATTGGGGAGTGGGGGTGAAAGTGAAATGAGAAAGATGGACAGAGAGATGTGAGAAAATGAAGGAGTAGAATACAGACGAACCTCTTACACGAGGATAATGGGGAAGACTCCTGACACAATAAGAAACTCACACAGGTTTGGAACAACATGAGGACGAGTAAATGATGACAGAATTTCATTTTTGAGTGAAACATCCCTTTAAGCATTCTAGTTTTTGCATTAAAGATACAACAGGTCCGTTCTAAAACACAGAGCAGCTGCCTAACTAGTCAGTAGCCTTCTGAGACAGCATAATCACAATGAAACATAATAAACGACTAAATTGCAACACTCTACAATCGATTTTCAATAAGTTTTACACAAGCAGTTTTCTAAGGTAAGTGCTCCGGTTTAAACCCACAACCCAATAACATTCAGCATAGGTGAACTGGAAAAGCTAAATTGTCCATAGGGGTGTGTGTGTGTGTGTGTGTGTGTGTGTGTGAGTGAGAGAGAAAGAAAGAAAGAAAGATAGAGAGTATTATTACATAGTATTACACTATGATATACAGTATCATTTATATGTGTAATCGCATCAATTACACACCATATGCAACAAATGTATAAAAGAGAGCGAGAGACAGAAAGAGTGAGTGAGAGAGAGAGAGAGAGAGAGAGAGAGTATTATTACATAGTATTACACTATGATATACAGTATGTATCATATATATCTGTAATCGCATCAATTACGCACCATATGTAACAAATGTATAAAAGAGAGAGAGCGAGAGAGAGCGAGAGAGAGAGAGAGAGAGAGAGAGAGAGAGAGAGAGAGAGAGAGAGAGAGAGAGAGAGCTACACCATGTAATGTGGAAGGGTTGGGAAATGATCAGGCGACAAAATCCTAGCCAAGAAAATCGATGTCTCTTGAATATGGCAAGAGATGACCCACAGAATCACCGAGAGTCGGATGGTTTTATTGATTGCATGATTGATTACTGCCTTTGAATCTTGAAGCCATTGCATAGAGAGTTTGCTCATGATACCTAGATCGGCAGCTCACTAGGCTGGAAGAGAGCGAGTTTAGAGCGGGCGGTAGGTGATCTGGAGGAGAAGGGAGCGAGGGATAATCGTGCTCAATTACACTCTGATTGACACTGACAGAATCTGGGCACTGACATACAGGACACAGATGAAAGCCATTATCAGCCGCTGAAACAAGCTGTCACTCCTCAGAGGATGTTTACTGTACTAAATAGTGTGCATATGCTCTCTACCTCTCTCCTCTGTTCAGTCACACCTCACGTCAGCAAACACACTGACAGCCGCAGGCGAACGCTTCTCGAAAACGCATCTAATGTAGGCATGCATGATCATATCGCCCAGGTGTTTTAAAATCATCACTTGATTAGGCCGACAATAAAAACATTCAAAATCAGGACACTATATCTAAACACATACATAAGCGTTCATTTTTCCTACTGTATGTTATAATACTTTGATACATTATATCATGACACATTGAATGCATATTGTATATTTGAATGCATCTGTGATTGAAAAAGCATCAAGTAAGAGTTTTGTTTGACTTTTGATCACAATAATGATGGATAGAATGTCAAATTGGGCCATAAATCATTAAATATATCTCTCAGTTTGCAGGTGAAGGTCATATTGGATCATATTAGCAACTATCCTTTTGAATATACGCAGAGATCATGAGTCTATGAACTAAGCCGAGGTTAAAATGCTTTCTGTTTGATTGCACTGCAATGTGTGGAGTCACAATCATCTGTTCTTCTCCGCTTATATGCTTGAATGGGTATGGGATGGATTCAGCCACCAGGAACAAGCAAAATCCCCCACACACACAAACACACAGGAACACACACCAAAGGTCCTCTGACTTTGCACAGTGCACAGAAAGAGAAAGAGAGAGAGGGAGGGATGAGGTTTGTTTGCTGAAATCAGCAGGGGATCAGCACAGTGAAAAATGTCAGGTCAAATTGTTCTTGACAGTGTTAATATCTGCACCTCACAGCAATAATTACATGTAAATAAACAGCGAAATAGTGCTCAGCTGGAGTCTAAGAGGGAAGAACTGCTTGTGTGCGATAGCCAGCTGAGACTCAACCGCTTACACAAGCTCATGTTACAGAAATGAACAAACGAGAGAGGAAAAATTTTATTTTACTTTTATTATTGGTTACACTCAGAGTTAGTGATCTGAACAAACCCTAAAGCCTACTGTATCATATGTGAATTTCCATGGCCTCTAGTTTATCAAGATGATCAAAACTGATGCAAAACCTGTTGCACACAATCTCCTACATGCCCTCTGCTGTCTGATTGATGGTTTATACATTTTTAGCAAGTAAAGAGCCTTTTAGTGTAATTGTACCAACGTCCACTTTCGGCTCATGCTTCACGTGTGTTAATCTTTCCTGTTTTTTCAGAGTAACTTTTATATTCTTAGTAATATTTCAAGTTGAGCTCCTAATCGACTGAAGCAACTTGGGTGATTACTTGATTATCCAAAAGTAAAAATCAAACAAAAACCCACAATAAAAACTAGAGCTTTGATCATAAAACTAAGCATTCAAATATCATCTCACTAAGACATATTGTTGGGAGATATATAAGGGTATTTATATGTCTTTTATGTTAGTATGTTATACTCTTATAAAGATCTCACTGGTTTACAAGCTATTGAAATTTCATTGTACTTTTTGGCCATAAAATCTCAGTATCTGCACCCAATTTCCTTTTTTCATCCTGTATTTCTGACATATTTTTCCTCCTCAACTATGAGCCATATTGATATGGCTCAATATTCTCACTAAATCCTAATGTATCAAACATGATTGGCAACATAAAACAAATATGCAAACTTTTTTTTATTATATTTGGTCTAACACTTCAATAAACTGCTACATTTAAATCAATATATTAATTCACATGTCAGGTTTTACAGGGCTGAACTTTGGTGCGTAACTGTTTGTTCTAGATACATGATTACGGTTCACTTTTCACGATCACACGCACACCTTTCATCTGGCGGATGATAAAACGGGTGAAAAACAGAATCAGACGACAGCTGTCCGGTGATGCTGCGAGTATCCCGGCTCAGCCAGCGAGGGTCAGTGCGAAGGCAACCCGAGACATCAGACAGTGTTTCGGTGTAGATGTGTGTGGTTGGCATGGCGGGCGGATGGGGGTTTGAGTTGGGTAAAGTTAGAGCAGCACTGCTCGTTGGAGTATTAATCACAACGGTGCACCTGTCAGAGCGGCATGTGGAACTAACAGGACGCATATTTCACTAAGACGACATCCAAAAAGCCAAGGGATACCGAGGGAGGCTTATCTACGTCTGTTTAACCCCACAGTGACCCTGCAAAACCTCCCAGTGCAGAGGTTACCTGTCCAAAAACGCTTCACCTGCTAATAGGTGCTAAAATCCACTTTTACAACAGAGACAGTAAATTGTATTCTGAACATGCCTGTAAACTTGATACGCCTAAGCATCGTAAATAATCTTTTACTTTTTTGGACACTTACCGTAAGTCACCCTTAAAAATGTCTGAATGTCACTGTATTCAAATCTTTTCTCTTCACTAACATAATTTTTCTTCATTTACATTTATTAGACGCTTTTATCCAAAGCGTCTTTTTTAGTTTTTGCTTTTTTAGTTCTTGCTTCCCCTGGAAATCGAACCCATGACCTTGCCGTTGCAAGCTCTAATGTTTGAGCCACAAGAAAATTATTTCTTTCATTTCTTCATTTTTGCATGATGTATTTTAATCAGCGGGTGTTTTGCTGATTTTTAGGGGATAAATGAAGTCAGTTCATCAAAACCACAAACAAACACAAAGTCACACAATAATGAGTCTTCATTTCAACACAACATCGGCTGTTTTTGAATTTCAGATCAATCTAGCTTAAAATAAAAGATTTGCCCCTGGTTTCACAGATTATAGTCCCAGATTAAAATGCATGTTTGAGCTGTTTTAAATGAACACAACTTGCACTGGCATGTCTTAAAATATGTCATTGCCATTGTTTTGTGTCGATGTAACACCCCAGTAATGTTCTTTTTTAAAGGCATATTTATGTTCTAATTGAACTAAGGCCTAATCCTGGCTCAATCTAAGCCCTGTCTGTGAAACTGGGCATTTATATTTTATCTAATACAATGTCATTCAGACACTGACAGAGAGACTTTAGTGTTTAAATACTTCTCTGGGTTACTATAGAAAAATAAAAATTAAATTACACTACACACTCTCAAATATAACAGATTTGGCTCCCGCAGATTTTGGAAAACAATAAATCATTCAGCATGTTGTGGTCTCTAAGTAATTGACATAGAAGATATGATCGGTGCATATGTGTGTGTGTGTGTGAGTAGATATGGCTATACGCTCTCCATTCTCCATATTATGGGCATTTCCAGTTGCGTGGGACACACGGCATATGAATTGGTCTCAGTCGTTCCCTCCTTTAAATCCCTATCTCCTAGGATTTGCTGAAATTTATATTGGCTGCCTCTGCAAGATAAATGTAAATCGCATTCGCTTATATTTGCTATTTATCAGGATCCGGCAGCTCACTTTCGGCAGGGGAAAATATCTCTCACCCGCATACAAACAGCCTTGCATTTAAATAGCATTTTTATTGTCCGCCGTAGCCTTTCATCTGAACGGCGGGAAAAGCATCTTCCTCTCCAGGGGAAGGAGAGGGAGAGAAAAGAGAGACCAACACAGAGTCGTCTTGAGCACCCTTAAAGGAAGCGGCCGGGGAGGAAAAATAAGAAAATAAACTCTTTTTCTTTGAGATGAGAGAGTATGTCAGTTTTGACTGCTGGGAAGCCAAAGATGGAGGTTAAAGAACACAGACAGGCGTGGAGCATCCATGACCTGAACTCAGGAGAATGACCACCTCTGAAAACACCTGACAGTGTCTGGTGTCGTTGCATCACATACAAAGCCATATTTCCTGAACTAGAATCTTGAATTAGACACCTAAACCTTTGTACTCTTTCTTTGGATTTTACTTATAGTCAATATAAGTGGTTTGTCTCTGCAAAACTCACCGCCATGATGCTTGAGTTTTGAGGGCATTGCAAATAATGTCTAATAATAAAATAAAATAATTCAACACTTGTTGTTTTAAAGAAATCTCTAATGCTCACCAAAGCTGCATTTATTTGATAAAAAAAACATATTTGTATGTATTATAAAATTTAATTTATTCCAGTGATTAAAGCTGTATTTTCAGCATCATTACTCCAGTCTTCAGTGTCACATGATCCTTCAAGAGTTATTATTATCAATATTATAAACAGCGCTACTGCTTCATATTTTCGTGGAAATTGTGAAACCTTTCTTGCAGGATAACGATAACATTACGTTTAAAAGAACTACATTTATTTGAAACAGACACCTTTTGTGACATTATAAATGTCTGTACTGTCACTTTTGATCAATTAAATACATCCTTAATGAATCAAAGTAGTAATTCCTTTAAATAAATAAAAAATCTGACCCCAAACTTATGAACGGTAGTATATGTGCCAAAGTTTAATACTTACATTTACTTTTAGGTATTTATCAGACACTTTTATCCAAAGCAACTTGCATTACGTTCAAGAAACACATTGACATTCTAATCAGTTCTTGCTTTCCCTGGGAATCGAACCCATGACCTTGATGTTGCAAGCGCCACACTCTACTGGTTGAGCTACAGGAAAGAATAATGATCTATACAAATCAGTGCAAGGTTTGAGAAACAGAATATGTGATCATAACCTTAAAAAAGAACTCTAAAAGTTCCAATTGGAACCTGAAAGAGTTTTATTTCACTATAGAACCCTTTTAGCTTCCTCAAAGAACTTTTTAGTACTTTAGAGAACAAATATAGGCCTAAAGAACCCAGAAACCATCAGCCCGACCTGAAGACCACACGAAACATTAGCAACGTTTGTAGTTACTAAAGAAACATATGCTGAAGGTTCAAGGACCCTCAAACTAGCGTCCAAGAAAAGGTTTAGAAAAGACAGTAGCCACCAATCATGTAGGTTTGACCTTGGCATAAACCCTTTCCATTGTCATCAGGCCTGAAACTACACTTACATGCTCGCCTGAACCCGTAAACACCAAAACTACAGGGTTTTTTTTTTGCCTGTGGCAACGATTTAGGCTGTCTGATGTTCTTGGCAGCTGCCAAGCAGGTCTTGTTTTTTGGAAAGCCTCTTATAGGTCTTTTCCATTACTGCCAAATATAAACAGTATCTGTTTTAATATGGCTTCTAATTATTAAGTATCAATTCCCCCTCTCGCAGCGCAAGAGCGCGCGGGGTGCGGATGAATGCCGTGCACTCATCCGCTTTGATTCGTTCGCCGGGAGAGCGTGCCAGCTGACACGGTGCCCAGTCTGCGGCTTAATGCACAAGTTTTTAATAATGTGTGGGACTACATGCGTCTCCGCGGCTCATTGATATTCACGTGCCTAATGTCTTGTCAAAACTGCGAGGCGAGGGAGACGGCAAGAGAAGCGAGCACTTTAAATTTCTGAGGTAGGTTTCTTTCCTTTTTAGTCAACGCCAGCACAGGGTTCTTAAACGTAATTCATCCCCTTTTTTCCCGGGAAGGACTAATGGAAGAGGGAGAGGGTTGAAGCTTCTCCGCGCTTATCTCTGTCTGACAGTCGCGAGCAGCGGTTGGCGAGGGCTGGTGTTAGTGCGCAATGCTGTGCGGTACGGTGCAGGCGGGCAGGCCCGGGGACAGGGATCAAAGGGAGGCTCGGGTGAGCGCCGTTTTTCTCTCTGATCCCTCCGGTGGCGAGACTCAACCCCGCTCGTGCCGTACGCACTCACCCATCCGTCCGTCCGTGAGCAGAAACTCATTCCACAGCACAAACACACTCCCACGGCTCTCATTTATACACACACACACACAGAGAGAGAGAGAGAGACACGTTGGGCTTCCTACCCCTAAACCAACCCATCTCAGACAACTTTCTGCATTTTTAGATTTTCAAAAACATAATTTATAAGCTGACCAATGTCCCCATGAAGGACAAGGATTTTGGATCTTTGTAGGGTCATTCTGTCCCCATAACACAGGGTAAACATGAAACATTCACACACACACACACACACACACACACACACACACACACATACACACATACATTGTATTTTCATGTTTTACGGGGACTTCCCATAGACACAGTGGTTTTTATACTGTAGAAATGTATTCTATCCTGTAGCCCTAAAACGACCCATTATAGAAAAATTCCAAGCTATTTTTTCTCATGGGTACCAAAGAAATTTCCCCCAAAAGTTAAAAATTTTGTATTAGTATTACTATCCTTGCAGGGACATTTGTCCCCCATAATGTAGGGAATACTAGCTGAGCACACACACACCCACAAACAAACACTTTTGCTTCCTACTGTTGATACACAAAGAAAAAGTATGAACATTCTCTCTGCAATAATCCTTTCTCTCTTTAAGCACATTGTACCACTACCAGTATTATGATAACGGCATTGTATTTTAATAGACATAAATACCATTGTATATGAATGTTGTTATTCTGTAATTCTCGGTGAAATTAATTCAAAGAAGTCTATGGTTACCATGGTAAATATGTACTTTGTAAGCATCCCTCTTATTTTAGCCCCCTCCCCCGTCAATAAATATTACAATTTTGAATAATTTATATAGGGAAACAATTACTTCCCAGTCCAGTCTGCTGAGCCAAACGGTTTTCCACTCTCCCCCAGCAGGTGTCCCTGTCAGGCAGAGCAGAGGAATCCACCTCAACCTCGCTGCCAAGGAACACATTTCCCAGGACCACTCTTAAAAACACATTTAGTGAGGCGTAATAGCCAGAATGAGCACCTGACATGACGTTCGGTGCGGCCGAGCATCTCCGGATCGATCTCTGGAGCTACTGTTCTCGCTTTATTCCTGGTCTGCAGAGAAACAGGAAACTTCTGCCTTATTTTCTCTAGATAACATCAATTACAGATTTTCTGCTTGGTTATGGGACACTGAGGCATATTAGCAATATCAGCATGGATATTTGAAGGGTCATCGGGACAAAATATGAATTTATACAACTTGTTTATAAAATAAACACAGCTGGAGATTTTTGTCTATTGGAAACTTCTTTTCCAGCATCTTCTCATACTTTTGCATGTCTCCTACCCAAAGGAAGGAAAGGAAGAAGAGTTTTTCATGAGTACATGTTCTTATCCATCGCCTGCTGTGCGACAAAATGAAACGGGGCGATATGGCTCACCTCAACCCAAAAGCGTACCTGTGGACCAGCCGAGCAATGCTTAATAGAGCCCATCTGACGCTGCATCACTCCCACAGCAGCCTAAACTTTTAATCACGGACTACGACAACAACAACCGCTGGTGGATGGCTTTTCTACTGGCCTGTAATGGGAAAATGTGCGCTGTCTGGATGGGTTACACCAAGACCTGTGCTGAGATCAGCAGGGGTCCATTACCGCCCGCCACTTGGCCACCACAACCCATTTACAGCCAATCGCCACATGTTGGTCAATCTGTACCAGCAACCTGCAGTAGCCCATCAAAAACAGACGTTAGGAGAAATAGGTCTTTCATCCGAGCACATGCGCCTATCTCCGCCAGACAGGTGTTGTCTGCAAACTTCCAATATAAGGGAGTTATCTTTCATCTAAAAAAGAAATGCATTTTATTTTAAGAAAAAGAAAAAAAGAAAAAAGAATAGGAGGCAAGGTGACATCTGATTTTTTTGGAAAGGGAAAAGGTTACCGGCAGTAACAGATCCACTTTCTTTTTATTGAACAACCAGCTTTATTTTACTATACAACTACTGATATATGACCTCAAGTGCCTTAGTGCTATAATATCTCTCTCTCTCTCTCTCTCTCTCTCTTGTTACATATGGCGTAATTGATGCCATTCCATATATATATGATGCATACTGTATTTCATAATAGTGTAATACTCTCTCTCTCAGATAGAGATAGAGAGAAAGAGAGACTATTATGATGTACAGTATGTATCCTATATATGTAACGGCATCAATTACTCGCCATATGTAACAATTGCATTTCTCATTGTTAGTTAATGCATTAACTAATGCTAACTAATGGGACCTTATAGTAAAGTGTTACCTGTATAATATATAATTAATTAGCTTAGCTGTGAACTGAGAATGAATGAAGGTTAGGGTCAGGTGAAGTGACGTCTGATATGACCTCAGCAGATGCTCTTGCACCTTGTGAAACAGAGATGAGGATTTTCCATGTGAAAGCTGCTATGGTTGTGCAGACAGTTTGAATTGTGACTGAACTCCGTCTCTGCTGTCAGAAACTGCATTTATCTTCTCACAATGAGAGCTTGATGACTCTCCCATATGGACGAGAGACGAGAGACGCGAGAAAAGGGAATCCTGAATCAGAAAAAAGTTGAAGTGAGTAATTAATAACTAAAAAGCACTTTGTTTCATCAGTGGTTCTAATACTTGAACAATATCAGAACTATTGAGGTACAAAAGAGGGCATCCTTAAAAATATTACAATATATACTAATATATTAATATAGTGTACAAACTATACAAACTCATAGTTCGTTATTTTATTATATTATTATTTAAAACAACATAATTGTTATATATATATATATAATATATAATAATTAATAGTTAATATATATAATATAACAATAATAATACAATATATATATATATATATATATATATATATATATATATATATATATATTATCATTATTAACAATAACAAATATATATTTATATTTACTAAATTCTATTATTATATAAAATAATAGTTACTAACACTAAGAAAACTAATTGGCTGTATAAATATAAATTGAAATTTATATGGTCCAATTTATATTAATATATAAAACTAGTAACTACTAGTAAACTAGTATCAGTAACACTTTAATAATTAATGATGACTAATTGGTCAACATTAGTTAATGCATTAATTAATTAGCAATATATTTTTACAGCATTTATTAATGTTAGATAATAAAAAGGTTCTTGTTCATTTTAGGTCACAATGCATCAACTGACAGATGCCACTTTTGAACATTAAAAACTATATTAGTAAATGTTAACATTAGGTAAGATTAGTGAATGCAGTAGAAGTATTGCTCATTGTTAGTTGCTAACTATTAGTTAAATAATGATAACAATTGAAACCTTATTATAAAGTGTTACAAAACAAGCATTGAAAATGTTGAGTGTTAGTATACAGAAATATAGTGTTAAAAAATTCCAAACATGGCAATTGTAGTAAATTGAAATGAGTTTTTTTCCTTCACTTAAATCCTTCAGACCTGATCTACGGCATTAGGTGAGAAACATTTACTCTTTAGTTAGAGAAAGTGTTTAAGCACAGCTGAGAAGGAAAGAGGCAAGCCGCTCCATCGCTTGTGTTAAACGCTCCCATTAATAGAAAAACGACCTCCATGTCTGCTGGTATTTACGGAGGTTTGGAGCGAAGGCATTAGTGCTCAAAGCCCCTGTGCCACGATTAACAATCTCTCTCACTGTAAGACGCCCATGTTATCCTTCCGACGTTGTAGTTACGAGGGGAAAAGCTCTTTTTTGTCACCAAATCCTTAATTCTTTCTTCTCTGGAAAAAAGAGGGTAATACAGAGTCTGTTTCTCAAGCAGGGAAGAGAAAAGGAAACCCCCAATAAAACATGTGTGAACGAAAGGGTAATTGTGGACAAATGCAGCATTGAAATTCATTTTCAACTCTTTAAACACCATTTCAATCTTATTTTATGCTTGTTAGCCACATCTTGTTGGTGAGGGTCGGCAAGACTGCCCAGTATTGATGGATAATTGTGTATAATTCACTCCTTACATGCCATTTGCATCAGTGCGCATTATTTTTTAATGCTGGGTATTTAAGAGAGAATCATTTCTCGAAAAAGTCACGCTAAATACGTGTTAATGGGGACCAAAGAGAATAACTGGGAAATTCTTGCAAAAAAAGTGTTTTATCCTGTATCTGAAACAGTAGAGAGTGGCGCTTGCAACGCCACGGTCATGGGTTTGATTCCCAGGGAAAGCAAGAACTGCTTAGAATGTCAATGTGTTTCTTGAATCAAGTCGATTTGGATAAAAGCGTCTGCCAAATGCAGAAATGTAAATGTAAAAACAGAATCACAGCAATCCAGACATGAAACCAGACAAGAGATCCGCAAACAAAATGAGTGCAAAACAAAGCAATTCCTGTCAAAGAGCATCTACACATATTCTCCAGTGCTTTATAGGAAGAACAACTGAGGTGTGACATTAAAGAGTGAAGCAACATGAATTTCAGCCCAACAGCGCCTTTGCATTTAGATGTATTTACAGTTTATCTTAAAGGGATAGTTCACCTAATCATCATTTTCTCACCCTCATGTTGTCCTACATCTCTGCGAGTTTCTTTCTTCCATTGAACACAAAAGAAGAATGTTGGAAACCAGTTGGTTGACGGCCATTGACTTTCATAGTTTTTAAAAAAATGCTTAACACAAAAAAGAATCTCATACAGACTCGGAACAACTTGAAGGTGAGTAAGTGATGACAAAATAAGCTAAATTGCTTATCAAAAGCACACTTTTGATGATTCCCATCATGTCTCATCTTCCTGTACGTCACATAACGAAAGTAAAATGAAAGCCATTTCATGCCGACTTTGAAGACTAGGTCCTGATGTAAAGATTTGGGAATGATTATTATAAAGTTTTCATGCATGAAGCAGGTGCTCTCCATTTAAAAGCTGACTTTAAACTTAATTAAGTTTAAGTGCCTGGAAGAGAAACCTAACTGGGTTTGTGCTTTCGTTTCTCCGTATCAGTGCAAAAATGATCCGTCTCCACACAAGAAGCTGATGCTAGTTTAATTCTACAACGCTCTTGATCACTGGACCGTTCATTCGTCAGGAGAGAGGCCTCTGCACTAACCTGTGGCGAGAGGCCGTTGCTCACGGGATTCATGTGGTTGCTTGAGGCGGACGGGCTCATGAAAGTTTCTGAATAGCTGGAGAAGGTGTGGCGGTTGGATGAGAGGCCGTAAGCAGAGCTGGTGTCAGCCGACAGCCCACCCTGATGCATGGAGGAAGGCGGCAGAGGCTGCGGCCGGTGCAACGTACTGCTGCCATCTGAGACACGGACACAGAGACCATGAGATTGTAATAGCTATACTTTATTTTACAGTACAGGCACCTACTGTGCACTTACATAAGAACACATAGGGTAATACGAGGTAATAACACGTGTTCAGGTTAGGTTTAGAGGAAGGTTCAGGTTACGTTCATTACATTCATTGCATATTAATTTTGTATATTCTTCACATTGTTTTTACGGGGCTGTACACTACTGTTCAAAAGAGTTTCTTTGTCTCTTTCAAATGCACGAAAGCTGCTTTTATTTGTTCAAAAATAAGTTATATTGTGAAGTATTATAACAATTGAAATTGTTGAACTATTATAATACTATAATGAATACATTGTAAGCACAAAAGTAGAGAATTTTGTAACAATTTCTTTGTTGTCACTTTTGATCAATTCAATGCATCTTTGCAAAACAATATAAACAAAAGATTTACTGATTATAATCTATTTTATGGTAGTGTGCATCTATGGATGGTGTATTACCTTGTGAGAGAGTGGTGCTGGGATACGTTGACTCTGGAAGCTGATAGGTGGGTAAGGTTGGCATGCCGGTGGGTGGAAACCCTCCGGGCAACAAATGGTTAAATGCTGCCAGCTGATTCGCTCCTGCTTGTTTGCGCCACCTTGCTCTTCGGTTACTAAACCAGACCTAATAAAAGAAGATAGAAGTCCAGTTTAGAAAAATAAACAAGACAGAAAATTGTGCAAAAACAAATGCAAGATTTCATGTAGACTTCCAGACAGGTTCATGCGCATGTGTGTGGCGGAGAGTGTGGCGCCCTCATGGGAAAGCGTCTCTTAGCTCATGGTGAGGTCCCTGTTGTTCTAGTTAAGTGTCTAAAGCTGTGATCTGTATAAACAGGCCGCTTTGAGCTGCCATCAGAGACAAGAGGTCGCAAACGGGTCAGCGATAGCCCACACATCTCTCCCACAGACATCTTGAGTGTGTTTATCTACCTGTCGGACACTTTAAAGTCTTTTCCCCTTCTTGTCTGAAACTCACATGCACACACACACATCTTTCACATTTAACCAACAGTTCTGCTTCATATCAAACTATTGTGTAAGCCACTTGTTATGGCTTTACTAAATGAATGTCGATAAAGTAAATGAACAATTGTGAAAAATTAAACAGTTTTGAGCTTAAAAGATTGAACTTCCTTTTGTGTTTGGGATCAATTTGACCCTCACCAAAACACTGGTTAAACTATTTATTTAGTGTATTTATTAAGTTTGAGACGGTCTCATTTAGTTCATGAATGCAGATGCAAAGTTTGGACGCATCAGTGTGTTTTGAAAGGGCTGTACAAATGATCTGCCTATGATGGCGTCAAATTGATTTCCATGAAATTCGCCAAAAATCAACACTTGAGAAAAATAGAAAACACTCATTATATATATATATATATCTAGTAACTACAGTATCGTCTAGCTCTAACTTTATTTGCATACACACAGTATATTTGTGGCATATACAATATTGCATATCTCACCTGCAAAATGTAAACTATATTATCACCCAGCTTTGCTAAATGTCACTATAAATGGGATTTTTTAACATTAACAGAGTTTCTGTAAAACTTTTAAACAATGTGTATAGTGAAAACGCTAAATTAAGAAAATGTTAAATGTCACTTGATTGACATGACTTTGTAGCTTGTCAAATATGAAATCTATCATTTTACAATTTGCAATCAATTTGAAGTCAAACTAAGGATCTATTTTACACTAAAATAGCCCAAAATTTAATTTCATACATTTTTATATCAAAGAAAATTGGAGCGATGCTTGCCACGCATTGCTTGGATGTTCTGGTGCATTGTTAGGTGGTTATTTGCTGATCCGACTCGAATGTCCCCAACCAACAGATCCAAACAAATGTTTACAAAGCACCAGAGAGTCAGAGAGTTTCAGAAAGTCATTCTTCAAATGATTTACTCATCATTTATTAATATTTTAGCATTGAAAAAATTGGAAAACATAAAAAAAGCACTTTACCTTTGTCAGGCCTAAATAAATTTCCATTCAAACCACACTGACTTCAGACAGTTGTCTTAAAACAAGGACAATTTGCACATTTTACACAGCTTCTCCTCCATCAAAACATGAATATAATTAAGCAGCCAGCTCTATTTCACAGGGACAAGACCGCGGCCCTGCGTATGTGAAAGGTTGGAGGACATTGATCTACGCCATGCACTGGCAGTTCATCCGCGTTTAATACACTGTCAGGGCAGTTCATCTAGCGTTGTGTTTAAAACGGGCCGGTCCATTGTGCGTCCAGATGAAAGCTGGGGACAAAGGCCTCTCAATACACCAGGCTGAAAAGTGTCCACAAAGAGTGGGCGTCCCTTTTTAAACGTGCCTTTAAGAGCTCCACTTTCATGGTACGCACACAAGGACACACTCTATTCTGATGCAACGACACCGTAGACACACTCTACAAAACACACTGGCCTTTTCTTACAAAGCGTTGCTTACATTGTCCATGTGCAAAACTGTCAGGCCGCTAACAGCTAGCATCTCATTCAGATGACTTCAATGGCTCGCCAACGTTTGATGCAACTAAAGATGACTCTTACCCATCTGTCATGCCAGATTCAAGTCGTTCTTTTTTACGCAAAGCCCCCACCCGACCGTCAAAGGGTTTGGGAGGAGAAGCTTCAACCCTTCGGTCCGTCTTGAGCCTAAACCTGGTGTTCCAGACAGATAGAGGATGGTCTTGCATCCTGAAGTAACTATGGATTCGAACGGATCTGCTACTGGGAATCGGACGAACGGTTTTACGAGGAATGGAAGAACGCTGTGTCCTTCCCCCACAAACCCCAAAGTGCCCCGTCCTGACCCATGACCTCTGAACCCCACGCTCCAGCCCTTCATCCTTTGATGGCCTCTACCTTCTTTCTTCTGGCATGAAGTGCAGACAATTTGTTTTTTGACTTCAGTGAGGAACATTTTATCATTCATAGCATTTTTTTTCATGCATTGGTCCATTTTGAGATTTTGAACGAAAACATCCAAACGTACATTGTATGTGTTTATTTTACGACACTAGCTATTTGCATAAATAGATGACAAACCTTTTTAAGGCTGTTACGTCACTTTTTTCAGATTTATGTAACATTTTATTCCTTTAAACCATGGTGAATTTTTTTTTCTTGGCTGTTGACAATATTTTCTGATTTATGGAGTGGTATAAAATGAGATATTAAAAACCTTTCTTTAAAAACCTTTATCTCTGTTCTGTCTGTCAACAAAATGAAACAAGAATCATGATGGTCTAGAAATGTATGAAAATGTGTGCATAATTGAATAATGCTTCAGTTACATATTTAAACATACTATTTCAGAAATCTTGTATTACAAAACAATTAAATGTACTGTGAATAATGTACATTATGTATTTTGGATGTTTTATTCCTAAGTGTCTGAGAGAATATTTTATGGAAGCAAAATAGTCACACTTTAGATTAGGGCCCAATTCTCACTATTAACTACAACCTTTGCCTCAATAAACAGCTAATTTCTGCTTATTAATAGTTAGTAAGGTAGGTGATAGGTTTAGGTATTAAGGGATGTAGAATATGATCATGCAGAATGTGGCATTAATATGTGCTTTATAAGTACTAATAAACCGTCAATATCCTAGAAATACACATGCTAATAAACTCACAGTTAATAGTGAGGATTGGATCATAAACCAGTGTCACCAAAATCTGAAAATCGTGAAAAAAGCTAACTTTTATCGCCTTAAATAGTTCTTCTCTGGCTTTATGTTTGATGTCACACACATAAACTAATCTCTGCACATGCAAGACCACACAATCTGTAAAATGCACAATGCTTTGACAATTCATGAAGAGATTTCTGATGCAAGCTGCTTGCATCCCTGTTGTCAGAGCTGTTCTGACGCAGCCAGCAGATCTTGTGGCTTTACCATGTGCTCGGCAAAGTCTCCAGTCTGCCTTAATTACACCAGCAGCCTGTGAAGCATATCTGTCTAAGTGAATTTGCTGTTTTTGAAAGCAACGTGGCGTCACAGAGGTACACAAGTTAACTCTTATTAAGTTAAATATGCCTAAATAAATACACTTCTGTTTTATAGCACTGAGGGATGCTTCACGTTCGTGCCTGACCCGAGATTATGTGTGAGTGTGTTTTCTGGGTCGCTCCAGTCGTACCCTCTGAGCTGGATTTGGAAACCGATCACAAAGTCACCTTGAACAGTCCCAGATTCCCCCTCTAGCTGTCTGCAATCCAGCCTAATTCCTCCACTGAGACGGGTTTCATCCAGCCCACACCAAAACCACATGAGGAAGAACTTCAGCGGCGTCCACTGACAGCGATTCTTAGCATGTGATGACGGACGAGAGGGAGAATGCTGAAACTATGGAGCTGATACAGGATAAACTGTTTGAAATTATGTTCAATGCATGAAATATGTTGACTTGTGCCGAGTTATCCGTTTGAATACATTTACACAAGCATTGATTTAAAATGAAAATTTCCAAAATGAAAGTATGTCTTTAAATCACACTTATTTCATTCTAATGACTTATTCTGTGAATGAAAAAATATATATTTTTAAATAATATTTCAACTTGCGCTTTATACAATAGATCACTTCAAAGAAGCGTCACATTAATACACAGAAAAAAGCGTTATTGTTGTAAAATCCACCAAAAATTATTAAACTAATTAAATTTCAGCTGTAGGCAGCTCTACAGAAAACTCTCAGCTGTTGTTTCAGTTCAGTTCAATAACAATGTCAGTTTTGCAAAGTTCAGCAATTATGAACTGATGAAAGAATATTTTATCCAATTCATTTAAAATATGGATATCCAATCTATCCAATCCACACAAAATATCCAAAATACTCAATCCAAATAAAATATCCAATCCAGTATAAAAGTCCAAATCAGTATATTCAGTAGTTCAGTAATTTACCAAAAATGGTAAAGTGCTGTAAAGCAGCTCTACTGAAGGCAATGGTGTTAATTCAATGTTGATTCAGTTCAGTTCAATAAATTAATGTCAATGTTGCAAAATGTGTGTCATTATCCAACGCAGCCCAGTTTTATTCTCATCTGATAGCATTAGTGCAGTTCTACTATTACTGAATATTAAGGGCCATATTTACTAACAGCTTGCACCAGCACAAACCCTTTTTTGTCAGGATGGACCAAAGACACGCAGTGAAATATTGGCGCTCAAAAGGCGGGAACAGGTTTGTTTTTGCATTTGTACTAGTTTCCCTATCAGACACAGGATTCATGTGAGGAGAATATATAAATGAATCACACAAGGTGATTTACTAAGGTTTGTGCTAATCAGTTTACTAGCTTTTGCTGTATTATTTACCATGCAAAAAACACATCTTAAACCAGATGCTAATTGGTAGATTGTGATTGTCATTATGGAAATTATCCAGCTGTGTCTGTGTTCTTTAAATTGAACATTGTCAGTAATTCAACTTTTCACTCCCATCGGTGCTTTTACGGATTTACGTTCTCATGCTAAATCTGGCCGTAATTGTATTTTAAACCCCAAGGTCAATGAAAGTCAATGTCAGGGTTCTTCAATAAATCTTCTTTTGGTTCTGCAGAAGATAGTAAGTAATAGAGGTTTGAAATTACATGTGGGTGACTAATTGAACAGAACTGACCATTTTGAGTGCACTACCCCTTTAATCAATCAATCCACTTCAGCACACATCAAAAAAAGAGAAGCTACAGTGTGTGTGTGTGTGTGTGTGTGTGTGTGTGTCTGGCTGATCGCTTGTACATTTATTTCAATCATTACGGTCTATAAACCCAAAGACACAGCAGGGTCTGGGCTCAATGCTGTCCCTGTGTCCAATGCGGGTGTCTGTGGAGATTTGTGTTTACTGCACACACCTGTCACGGATAAACGGGATCAACCTGTGTTCACACGCACAATGTTTCTTATTCCTGTCTTTTCCTACACTGCAAGTCCCTTGTTTGTCCACAGTGCACAACCAAAAACACACAAACACCTGTGCACTCAATGAGTCACTGCAAACAGTCGCCTGTAAATCCAGGATAAACTTGGATACAACAACAGTCTCCTCTAAAATCTGCTTCTTCTTTAGGAAAATGTTGTTAAGGGATGCTTTAAAAAGATTCCAGGCCAGTCACCTCTATTTCGAAGGACTAAACATTAAACAAGGGTGACATCTGTTTTTATACCAACAAATGCGATTCAGTCTAACAAGCAATGTGTTGACTACATCAAACAATCATTTCTTTCCTCTTTCTTCTGTGGCCTGCTTGAATTCTCTCGCTCTCTTTCTCTCTGTCTGGCGCTATGCTAATTAACATTACTGGGAACGAGAATTGCAAAAAGGAGACTGGGATTACTTAGATAAGAATCAATGAACACAAAGCGGCTAAAAGAAAGTCATTTAAATTCTAATAATGCGAAACTGTTAGAACATTCTCACTGATGCATTGCAACAATTTTGCTCTCTACAGTCTTCATAAATCCTATTTGTTCTTTTATGTTGCACAAGCTAAGACTCTCAGGAACAGAGTTGCCTGTTGGGTTGGATGGGATTTTCTTCCTTGCATTTTTCCAGGTCTCGGGGTGCAAGGAATTGCTGGAATAATATATGGAAAGTTTGAGGAAACATCAAAACATAATGCATTTATAAAGTGCACATTTTTCCTGTCCGCCCCGTGTTTTATTTTACTTTTAATACATATATTCAATGCACTTTAAATTCTAAATATCTTCAGCTAAACTACACAGCCTCCCCTTCATCAGTTAGCATTAAAACCGACAACTGCCAGGTAGAGAATGGCTAACTTTCTGCCAAATTGATTTCTACGCTTAATAAAAGGAAATGCTTACATCTTATTAGATTCTACTGACTATAATAGCTGCATGGAAAATGCGCAGTGCTTGTGAAAGGGGATCTATGTCAGAAAGCAGGAGTCAGCGGTGCGGCTCTCTTATGACTGCTAACTCTTAAAAACTTCAGACTGAATTAGAACAGAATGCAATTCACTTAATTGCAGATGATTTATCATAATCTTTTTGCCTCTCTCCACTTTGTTTGTATTGCTGGTTGAAAAATCTCCCCTTGTTTCACCTAGCTTACACTTCGAATGGCTTACAAAATTGTCTCTTTCTGCTAATGGTCTGAGCAGTGGCTTGGCTACCTCAGATGTCACATGGCATTTATGTGGTGCTCATTCACCTCATGGAAGTAAAGCAGCAGGACTATAATGCCACAGGGAGAAAGACTCTGCTAGGCTACATAACCCTGTCACAACCCTTTAACATCCCCGCTACCATCACACCGAACTGAAACCGATCCGGGTGAGATATGGTTTGGATTACCTGATTTGTCAGATAAAACGACAGAGGATCTGAGAACGGCTGGGGTAGCTGGATGCGCTAAGGTTTTGATGAAGATGGACAGGATAGAGATGGAAATCTCATTTGGTGGATTGTCTGTTGTCGGATCTTTAGAACAAAGTTCAATGCATTCATAAATACAACAAAAATGTTAGCTAACAACTAAATTGAGGATCAAAAATCAAATATGATCAATTTAAGAGTTGAGCAAAATTCGGAATTGAAGAATTGGCTTGCTTAAAATTCATGAGTGTGCATTTGAATTGAATTTGGCACATCCCACAGGATGATGGATTGACAAACTTCAAGGTATTCAAACCTTTTTCAAAACTTTCAATCATGGCTTTGCCAAGCAAAAATTCTAGTACTACTTAAATCAACTTCCTTACATTCAGACTGAAATTGGAATTCTGCATCCACTTTGCTTCCTCAATTCAAATTTTTGAAGTTTAGAATAATTCTGAATGGTGCACAACCATGATTCATTTTCCTTGCATGCATATTGTTGCCTCAAGGCTGCAGAAGGAGGGTTTTCTAACACGCTGATGATCCAGGGGTGGAGAGGCCCCTCTTTTGGCCCCTGTCTCACCCCAGTGCCCTCTTCTCCACTCACCACTACACTGACATCTGCCGGATGGGTCTGCACAGCTGTGGAGGAGCAGGTCACTAGCCGGGCCAAAGGTCTGATCTCGCTCTGGCCTGGGAGGGATCTCTATACAGAAACCTGCCGACATACGCAAAGCCAAACCAGTGGGAACTTCTGCGAGACACTCCTAATGGTAACTTCGTGAAGACTGCATTCTTGCCACGAAACAGCATGTCATATTTTATTAGAACACTTGAAAAGCCTCTGCCAATGCAGCTGCCATAGCTTGGCATGTATAAGTCATGGAATGTCTGGTTGGGTCTCGTGCCAAACTCGCACAACTTGCTGAATTAGTGTTATGGGTGGGTTAAACGCATTAAGCGCCCTTTAATGTCAGTCCAATGGGAGGTCAAAGTATGAGCTACAATGAACTGCACTTTTATGAGTAAATCTGCATGAGTACTCCACCAGACTGAGTCCTTTAACAGTTAAACATCAATGGCAAAACCACCTGAAATCCCCATTTGGAGGGGGGGGGGGGGGGGGATTTGGGGAGGGGGAAGAACTTTCACAATAGACTCCACAGAGAAATGACACAATCCCCCCACCCCTCAACACTGGACCAAGCACCAAACAACATTGAAGACCTCTGGCCATTATTTACTGTGCTTAACCAGAGTCACTTTCTTAGGGTGACCTTTCTGGAAGATTCAGTTTGAATTGACCTTTGGAGATTTTCAAAGTGTTCCAGAATTAGATTATGAGAAAAATTGCATTAACAAATTATATCCATGACTCGAATACCTCAGCTTTTCACATGATATCCGTTTAGCCCTATTATGTGAGAGGGAGGAGATGTGTCCTTTTCGTTATTCGGCCTTGTTCAAGGGTTTTCTTTTAAATCGATCTCTTGTCATTTACATCAGTTACCATAAATACGCCAAAGATCCCCAGAGATTTGTTCCGGGTTGACCTAAAAATATGACCTATTCATTGCAAAAACATGCTGGAACATGCCATAACATGTGGCTTTTAACTGAGCAATTAGAGGTATTTTCTTCTCTTAATCGTACGCTCAATATCATCACTGCTAATATGGACCTACCATCAATGTTAGCAGTGATGATGATGAGCACAAGACCTATTCACAAGAAGTGTGTTCTAGTTTTTTTAACTCGGGACTTTCCCTTTCACCCTTTCAAAATCCCCAAGACACCAATATCTTTTTCAATGCTGTTTAAGTAATAATGAATGCTTTTACATACTCCAGAGCTTAGCAGACATAAACCTACAATCAATGCAAATCAGTCCCCTAAACACATCATGTGTGAAATATAGCAAGAAAACAGGCATAGCATAAATCTCTCAATATACTCTCAAGAGTGTGGAAGCAACCATTTAGACACATATGTCTTCTTCCTTGAATGCTAAGAGACAGACAAAGACATATGTTGAATCAGTTACCATGCCTATTCTGGTGAGGTATAGATTGTCAAGATCTACAGAGGACGACATGAGGATGAGACTGGAGAAACCTAGACCCCCCCCCCCCCCGACCCCCACCTTGCCGAGTCTTTTACAAGCACTTGATTGATTAATGTTGTTGTCAGGGAACAGAGTCCCCAGAGAGAACCAGAGGGATCCTTTCTGATATGTAGAGGGATTTACAAGTAGCGGCCAGCTTTCAAGTGCTGGGAAGCGATCGCCGGCCAAGGGAAGAGATGAGAAATCCATCAGGAATGCATTTTGTCTGTTCTTCTTTCTTCCCTTCTCTTTTTCCCCCATCCCTCTTTTTGTCTCCCACTAGCTCGGAGTGCAGCTGCTGCTATAATTCTACTGTATTTGCTTTGCGAACGCTGCATAAAACTACAGGGTTCACAAACTGTCAGGAAGCGTCCCAAAGACTCACGGTGAGAGTAATAGGGCTCCAACTGACATCCGACCAAGAGTGATGTACTCCCATAGGTCAAACAATTAGTCTTTGCTGAATAAATAAATATAACAAACACCAGCAATAAACAGAGGCATGAAAAACCAACAGGAGGTCAATCAAATGTGCTAGTACTGAAACTTAACACATTTAAGATCACTACAATCTTAACAGTCATCATTGATGTAGTTAGCACCCTCTGTTAGAGTACAATTGCTGTAACAATGTTATTGTATGTGAGGCGGCCTACGAACTCCTCGTGAGACCTGAAGCTTCTGCTGATGAAACTACAAACTAAACTTCACTAAAATGTCTTCTATTGACTGCACTTCTGACTCCTGCTCTTCACTCAACATATCTGGTCCTATGGTCTTAACTGTAAATCCCCTACAGCTCCAAAAGAGTTCAGAGGAAATGCAACTACTTGTGTAAGTAGGCGTATCTCACCTGTACACGAGCCTCAGTCAGTTTGGTCCTCTGTGCGAGCTCCTCTCTGGTGTAGATGTCGGGGTAGTGTGTCCTCTCGAAGGCCTTCTCGAGTTCCTCCAGCTGCTCCGCCGTGAAGGTGGTACGGCTACGCCTCTGTTTCCTCTTCAGGGGCAGGTCTGGCTCCGACTCCACATCTGAACCATCGTCCGTACGGTTACCTGTGTGCACAGTTTGGAAATAAAGTCTTTGAGTGCCATCAGCACCAAGTCTCAGAGACTTGAGAAAAAAAACGGCATTTTACTTTTTTTTAAATTCGATACATATAGCGATTGAAAATCCCTGCTGTCATCGTTAAGCCAGTATAGTGGCATGCCACAAATTTGTCACAAACGATCCTGAAAGCCGAACACCGGCTATCACTGCGATATTAATGCTTCCGTTATCTCGACGTGTCAATGGAGCGCTAGATACCGTTTTATTGGGTCTTATTCATATGTGAGAAGTCTTCAGACACATAATCCTGCCACTGAGCCCTGGAGAGGCCTGGGGGACGTAACTGTGAGGGTTAGGGTAATCTACACCAGACACCTTGCTCTAGCACGTCCGCCTTATTCTCTCGGTAGCGGCCTGGGGCTAGCTCGTAAGAGCAAGTGTTTGAAATAAGAATGTATGAGACTTCTGGGCCATTGAATCCCTCCCTTTGTGTTTCAAGCTAGTGTTCAAAATATATTACAACATATTTTACATTACTTTTTTTTCAGGCATGCAGTCAAAGACAAGTGCAGATTGCAGTTGGCAGTTTGCATTTTAGCCAGAGGAGTATTTCCTCGGCACAAAGACGAACACTACTACGACCGAGCCAAGAGAAGCGTTTGTAAGGAGAGATATGGAGTGTGTTAAGATATATTACTGAAATACATTACCATGATAATTGATTCTAAAATTGCATCATACTTTATTTGTGAGCCACCTCTGTATATCTATTCACGGTAGCAGAAAGCTTGTGAAAGGTCCTGTCACAAAAATCACACTTCTACATTTGCTTTCTTAAAATGCATGAGTGCTAACAAGCAGCGTAGCGTGAGTCTTGCTCCGGGCCCTTTGGTCTTGCATCATCCACGGGGGAAAGACAGAAAGAAGGGCTCCGAGCTCCTTCCCCCGCAACGCCACAGCTGCCACGGCGGAGACAAATCTCCTTTGAGCCATCGTGCGCGCTCTCTGCCCACTGCTGATCAGCAGGTTCCTGCACCCTGGACCACTTCACACGAGCTTTCCTGCATCTCCGTTTCCTTCTGCCAGACCAGAGCCTGATCATCTCTCTCAAACCCCCATCTGCCAGGCCTCTTCTATGGCTGATAGGCTGCCAGGAAAAGAGGTTACAAAAAGGCCTGTGGGAGTGCGAAAGTGTGTGTATATTAGTATGTGCATGGGCGTGCGAGTATGTCCGTGCGTATCGGCGAATGCATTCTTCTCGGTGCATGTGCAAGTATTGGGTGCACTTGAAACTCACAATAGAGGAAAAACAACCCCCTAACGCAATGCATCCATAACAATATGAAGAAACAGAGTGCAGGTGTAAAAGTCATTTTGTGAACAGAAGAAGTAAAATTGCTAATTATCAGTAAAAAGAACCAAACTCTGGACGTTCAAGTATGTTGGTGCATTTACACATGCATTTTTCTTGGTGCATGTGCAAGTATTGGGTGCAACTGCATCGATAATAGAAGAAAAAAAAACTTCCGTAATGCAACGTTTCACGACGAAACAAACTCTAAACGTTCAAGTACGTTAGTGCATACTTGTGTATCAAAAAATGCATTCTTCATGGTACTCATGGACGTACATGGAAATTATAAATGTAAAAGGCAAAACAAACAAGCGTTTTGTGTATTTACACATGCATTTTTCTTGGTGCATGTGCAAATATTTGGTGCAACTACATCAACAATAGAAGAAAAAAAACCTTCCGTAATGTAATGTTTCAAGACGAACCAAACTCTAAACGTATAAGTACGTTAGTGCATACTTGTGTATCAAAAAATGCATTCTTCATGGTGCACATGGACGTGCATGGAAATTATAAATATAAAAGACAAAACAAACGAGCGTTTTGTGTATTTACCTTGCATGTGCAAGTATTTGGTGCAACTACATCAACAATAGAAGAAAAAAACCCGTCCGTAATGCAACCGTTTCAAGACGAACCAAACTGCTGCAGTCTCCAGACCGGCTCTGGAGTTTAATTAAACAAGGAATTAGCGGATTATATGGAGACTATCATTACAGACCACTCGAGCAGTCTTCACAGAATGTCTTTTTGTCTCCCCAAGCTCTGGCTCAATGATTCTCAATGGATTACATGCGACCGCAGGACATGAGTCCGCATTCATTAAATCAATTCCTCCATCTTCCCCCATTTAATAAAGATTGATTTTTTTACAACACTGCCTGGCACTCCAGCACACGAAAAAAAACTTGAATATACAAAGTTGAATATGTACATATCCTGGATATCCCTTTGTTGGTTTTCATGAGGATGCGCCAGAGCGATTTGTTGCTAACACACCATGACAACACTTGAGACTGGCGCAGTGGTCTGCGGATCACTTTCCAAAGTCACCTCGGCATCCTAAGGGGGAGGGAGAGACGTGCCGCTGCGATTTTTGTTTCATTGCACAGTTTCGCCACATGATTCATGAGGCAAGATTCTGTCAGCGTACTCTGCCCTCATGCCTCTTTGTTTCTTTCTGAACACACTGGACACATCAAAGACTTCTTGCTTTTACTAACAAACGCACTGTAACCGTATCAAATTTCACCATACGGACATATTTTTGCAAACACATGTAATCAATGGGCAAAACTCAGGTTGTTGTTGCCGTCTTACAAGCTCTAGCTCAGCCGTCTTGCGAGCCCAAGACTGAAGGTCAACAGGCCCCCTGACAACAGCAAAGGATTATGGTAATGAAACAGATGCTGGCAGAGATAGAGCAGTGAGAGGGGAACGATACAGGCCTCATCTCTGTCCCAAAGAGATCCACTGATTGGGATGCTAGCTTTTATCAAGGGAACAGAAGCCCCAGATTGGTTCAGATTATGGCAGTCATGTAATGTACTACAAGCATACTAGCTGCTATTGCGAGGAGGCTGACTGTTTATGTGTAAAATGAGGTGCAGAAAGTATTTAAAAGTTTGAACTCTTGTGTTGCTATTATAAACTAAATTATCGCCATTACTTCGTAATATATGCGGCTTTCACACCTCGTTTAAAAGGCACTAAAACCACCGTAATCAGGGGACAAAAAAAGCAGCACTTTAAACACAATTAAGCCCAAGAAGATGTGAGGTCAATTCACAAGAACTCTTCCCTGTTTTAAAACAATAAGGTACATCCTGACTAATCCGCCACACAATAACCGAGCTGTAATTCTATTTGAGGGTTCTGGGGATATTGATAAAGTCCTCTGCTCATTTATCAGCCAATTAAAGCCTAATTATGTTCCATTCATTC
Organism: Rhodeus uyekii; assembly: GCA_037043235.1. Classification (NCBI taxonomy): domain Eukaryota; kingdom Metazoa; phylum Chordata; class Actinopteri; order Cypriniformes; family Acheilognathidae; genus Rhodeus; species Rhodeus uyekii. The sequence goes on from JAWRVZ010000164.1 coordinate 1,491,830, forward strand.
TGTGCGACAGCTTGAATGTTTTTCCTCCAGGGCCCAACGTGATCTTTAACGAAATGTTGACTTTGTGCCGAATATTTAATTTGCAACAAAATCAGGTGCGTACAGATTTGCTCTGACGAATTTTAGATCATATTTCATTTAAAAACCAAACCCTTATGGAGCAGAGGGCGAGAAGCAGATAAACCGTTACGAGAAGGTTCTCCGCTTCTAAGATGCATGAATCACTAAAGCCAAATCTTATCCATTTAGGGCCCATTATCTGCAACAGTTAAGCCAACATACACATTTAGCTCAGTCGTTTACATTAGCTTGTGCTGCCTTAAAGGGACGGTTCGCCCAAAAATGAAAATACTGCCATCATTTACTCACCCTCATGTTGCATTTCTTATTAAAAGATAGTTTAAAGAACATTGGGTTTTAATCCACATTGGAGCCTCTTCTGTTGTGTTTGATAGAAAAAGAAATGCAGGCAATGTAACCATATCATAAATCTATTTAACTGTTGAATTAAAGACTGCCGTATGAAACGATCTTGTGTATTGACTTTTTGTGCTTCTATTTTCCATTTTAAGGAGGAAAATAAATAAAAGTGCCAATGGGAGGTTTTCACAGCAATGCCATAGAAGAATCTTTCAGTGAACAGTTCTTAAAATAATCATTTTCCACTGAAAATAACCTTTTGTGCAAAGGAAAGCTTCCACATGTAACCATTGATCCCAAAAGAGAACCTCAGTGTTAAATAACTGTAAAACATTCCTTCCTTTCTCGAAGGGTTTTTAAAGAAGTAATCAGTGTTAAAGGGATAGTTCATCCACAAAAAATGTCATCTCTCAAATTGTTACAAACCTCTATGAGTTTCTTTCTTCTGTTGAACACAAGTGAAGATATTTTAAAGAATACTTGCAATCAAACAGTCACACATTGACTTCCAAAAAAATGGTCAATTTTTGGGGTGAACTATCCTTTTAATAGAGGCCTGAAAGTTCACATGGTTAAATAGCTAAATAATTAAAAAAACTTATTTGGTCTACTAAAAAGAGAGATAACGGAAACAAAATATCGTACCATATGCCATAGTACCTTTTTGTTAGCAAAACACATTCATGGATAACTAAATCCCAGCTAAAAACAGTCTCTTTGTCCTCATGATCCATCTATATCATTTTAATTATATCAGCCAACAGCATCAAAAGTGATTTGCACAGCTCATCTGAAAATAGAGTACGATATATCATTACCAAACCTAAGATCCTAAAAGGATGTCAAAGATCCTTATAGGAAAAAAAGACAATTGATTGAGCCCGAATTCAAAGTGCAGCTTTTGACATCATCAGAATCCCAGGAATTAGTCAGGGATGGCGGATAATAAAAAGCCTCCATGACACAGTGAGAAGGAGGTAGAGGCGTCTCCAACCTCATCTGCTAAGATTGCCTTTGAATCAGTATTAGCTCAACATTACGGCACAATTCTATGCAGCCTTTTTTTTATACCGTAACCAATGTCCTCAATATCAGCTGTACCTTGCAAACTACCCAAGACAGAGTGACAAAAACAGACAGGGCTTTTTGCAGTGCGGCATTAGCTCATAATGGCTCATTTTGAAAAGCATATTAGTTCCAGCATAATTACAATCAAGTCTTACGCTTGCTATTTTACAGGCATTCAATAGGACCAGCCTCGGAGCTGCAAATGACACCAGTTGAGTGTAACTGACAACACATCTTCTCCCTTTTTTCCTTCGGCATCTTCCTAACACCCCCCCCCCCCCCCCCCCCCCCACCAACCCACCCCACATTCCCACAGGACAAAAATAACAGCGTCCCTGCTTAATTTTTGTTTACATGTTTATTTTGTACATGCCTTTGTGAGAGTCACTGGAGCAATTATACTTTTTGTCACTCCAGGAGGAGGAGAGGGGAATCATAATGCCGAACAGCCCGTAATGAGCCGAGTTTTCGCCGTGCGATCTGATTTGATATCTCTGACATCCATCTGCCTCTCTTTGCAATCTCTCTGGCTCACGGCCTGAATATAAAACTCTGCGTGTTTCCTCAGGTCTGTTTAGGGATTGAACCTTTGATACTGGTGTGCCTACGGTGGGAGAGGGAGGTGGAGAATCAGTTGAGGGGGGATTGAGAGTTGCAGCAAGATCAAAAAACTGACAGAAAAATTTGCATTGTTGAAGACAGAGCTTGAACGTACTTTTCCGGTCCTGCCCCCACAGGGTTAAGGCAATCTGACAAAATGTTTAAAAAAAAAAACTCCATGAAAAGATTTGGATTAACAAATAAATTTCTTTATATATATATACACACTATGATGCAATATTGCATGCTCACAATAAAAACAGAATCCCTAAAGGAAGGTTGCTCATTCTTAGCTATCAATCACTTCACCTCAAGTTTCTCCCAAAATGCATGTCTTAAAAAGTCTGTGCAAATAAGAGAATAGTTGAGATGCATTAACAGTAAAGGTGGAAGCAGCTCAGAATGAATGAGAAATGTATTGAGATCTCCGACCTTGATTGCAGGCTTTTGTATCGCATCGCTGAGATTTATTCTGAAACGGCAATTACGAGAGAGTTTTCTTCAAGAGAACTGTTTGGGAAGCAGGAGATGTCTACATTTGCTCTCCAATCAATGTCAACTTTTCAACCATTCAGTTGCTAAAGACATTTGTGAGTTTGCTTTCCTAAAGACAGCACTGGATAGAAACAACGCCAGTGACATTAAGGGCATTTACCTGCATTTATAGTTATAAACCATTTTAAAATGTTACGCAAATGTTATGCATGTTGATTGGCCTCATATATACTGTATAGAAATATGTCCACACTGTGTGCACTTGCTTTTAAAATACAAATTAATCTATTTGACTACTCAAAAAAACCTAAGTTGCATTATTAAGCTAAATACATATAAGCATCCAACCGAAATATAACCAGATACTAACAAACTCAAATTCTCTTGTTATCAGTCATGCAGCCCTTTCCTAATGCTAAAAAGAATGAATAGTTTTTCAGGCAGTCAAAAGTTGCTTCAGTCCTCTATCGGAGTTAAAAAGTTAATATTTATGCAAGGTAGCCCATGAAAGTCAATGCACTTTGAGCTTTAGTTGAGCAGTCTCTTGCGTCTCATTGCCATTGTCAGTGGCAGTCTCACAGGAACGTTCGCTTTTCACAACATTCGGGATAAAAATCACATCCTTTAGAAATGACGAGAGCGGCGAGAGAAAGACGAGCCCAAAGAAAATAGACGAAAGGGAAAAAGAGCAAAAGGAGGGGAGGGTCTATAATCTTTGGCTCCCACAACAAACAATTAGACCTTTTTTTTCTTTCAGAGAGGTTGAAAAAAGAGGTTTAGAAGAAGCAGCTAGGCGTTGGTCTTTTATAGCTCTTGTCATGTGGGTGAAGGCGCAGGGCGGCCATAGGAACACACGCCTAACGTCCAACAACAGGCTGGGCCCCGGGCCCCTTTGCGCTTTCAGCCTGCATAGACGCCGCACCTCAGGGGGCCATTAGAGCCTGAATAGGGCCCTGACAACCCCGCGTAGCTCAGCGGGGTATCGATAAATGCTGACATATTGACTCTCTATGCCCCAGTGCCAGGGGACAGGCGTGCCGAAATATGAGTGTGAAGGACGTGAATAGTGGGATTTTATACATAAACATTGATACAAATATACAGTGGGGTCCAAAAGTCTGAGACCCATAGAGAAACATTTACCCTTTTGCATTAGGTTTTTTCACTGCAAAATCATATTGTTAGCGTAACAATTTAAGTGAGAAGTCACATCGTCTGTTTTACAAATGACTGTTTGATTAGTGACTTTCAAAGTTTGTCTTACATGATTCTTTTTTTTACTTTCTTTCATTGTTTTAGAGACTTTCCTAAAACTTTCTAAATCTTTAGAAACAGATCCAAATCTTTGTTTCCACATTATTTCAGCAGATGATGTCGTAATTACTTGGTTCACTTTCCCTGTAGGGAGAAAACCTACATTTTTCATTTTACACAGTGTAAAGAAAGCAACTTCATATTTTCCAGTTTACGGGACCTTTCGCGTCTAAACTACACGTTGTCCCAACTAGTCAAACATAATTGTCTGAGGAAATAAAAACTGAATAATACGGCACAAATGTTAAGCCAAAGTTGGTGAGTTCCCCGCAAGAATTACAGGATGAATAAATATATGATTTACAAATAATGTAAGATTATTGTTTGACTTTTCAATCATGATAGATCAAGTCATTGTGTTACTACAGACAAATTTGAAGAGCAGGAAATCTGTAGTTGCCTTGATTAATTTATTAATATTTATTTATTTATTATTTATGGCAGAATGAGGAATCTTGCATTTAGCGAATGAACAAACTCAAATACTCAAAACAAAGAAGTGCTACTTTTTGAAAGAAGATAAAATCTGAAGTTGCAAAGCATTTTTAAGTTCTCTCGACCGATCCTTTTTTCCAGTCCGAGCAGGAATATTTTGAACAGTCCTTTTGAATTGCTGTCACCACAGGGAGCGAGAGAAATGAGAAATGGAGGATGCTTCCCCGAGCCGTTTTCGTGAGGGTCACCCTACCTACCTCTGTTCCAAGGGAGCGAGGCTTAGTTTTCTCTACATCCTTCCTTTTTGCCAAAATGGGATTTGGTTTCCTGGGGTTAGGTCCCTGCTAATTAAGGTCACAGCTAAAGTAATGAAATTAAGAAGGACCACAAAGCAAAAAAAGGGAACCCAAGGGGTCCGTGCCAACAGTGCAGAAACCCCTTCAGACGGCTGCGAAAGGAAAAAGCAATGCAGGAAATCAAATACTAACTCTGAGCTCTGAGAAGAACCTGTTTATTTTTCCAGAATGTAAAAGGATGGAGTTTAGGTAGGAGACAGAATGCACTCAAGGATTGAGATATGCGCCTGAAGGACGGCTTCGGAGTCGAGGCATATAATTCTTTCATCATAAAGTGGTTATATAGCACAGTCAAAACTCAGTGCGACTTCACTCTGGAGGAGGAAATCGACATACTTTTTCCCCCAAAAGATATTATGAGGGGAAAAAACTCATTCCCAAACCAATTGTTAATCTATCCTTATCGAAAGATGCTATTCCTGGAAGGTACAAAACTTGCGTGGATGACCCATAGGTTGCTGTTTCAAAGCTCAGGAGATGCACTGGAGATCCCTGTTGCGTTTCATCTGTGTGTGCTCAAATTTCTCTTAAAAATCTCCAGAAAAAAACAATTTTAACCTTATTTTCCAGACATAAAGTGTTATATATATCAGGTGAATGTTAAAGCCTTTAGGGTAGAGATAGGAATAAAAGTGTAAAGCGCATGTAAAGTGAAGTGGAGATTTAGGACAACCTTTAAAGATGTGCATTGTACTTGAAACCCAAATAGATAATGTGTAATAAAATAAACATTTAAAGGGATAGTTCACTCAAAACTATCCAAACCTGTAAGAATTGCTTTCGCCTGCTGAACAAAGGGAAGAATGTGGGTAGCCAAACAGTTGACGGACCCTATAAAATTAAGTGTTAATTTTGGACGTTTTTTTTTCCAGTAGACTGAAATAAGAAAAGCCCAAAATCTCAAATTTGACTAGCGCATGAAAAAGAAAAGTGGAGTTGAGTTACCTATGGAGTCTTGTGCTTATAGAATAATTTAATGAGAAACGTTCATATTGCGATTCAGAATTAGGTGTTTTTCTCATTCAGAAAAGAAAGAGAAAGAGAAAGAGAAAAAGTGAGAGCTTTGCTGTTGTCTCCTACTTCGCAGATGTTCTCACTCCTGTCTAATACTTCTGAGATAGTAAAGAAATGTAATTTGTTGGAAAAAATGATGAAAAACTTCTGCTTTCAAACATCAATCCCTAGCTATAAAGTACTTTTTTTCCTTTTCTGCTTTTGATTCAGTGGATACCACATGAAATTCCCGAGACATTCTTCAGGACATAAGCAGGTCTTTAATATTTCCTGTTTTTTGAGTGTACATCAGCGAACAGTCACAGCAGCTGATGGTAAAGTCAGAGATCAGGGCTCTATATTGTGTCTTTAGACCTTAAGGGTATTTCAAAATGAGACTGTACATTCCCCTGGGGAGGGTCTGACAGGGGACGCCTTAAATAAACCCATTAGTTAAAAATGGAAGGATTGGCTTTTTCCTTTGAAGTTACAGGGATCGCTTGCTCTTCATCGCTCGCTGTCTCTAAGCTCACCGGTCGGCGGCGCTTGCGTATTTTTTAACTTGGAGGAAAGAAAAAACACACTCTAGAAACGTGTTTATTTTCTCTCTGTGCAGTCGTAAAAACCAGCGGCCACACGTTACGTGAAAATAATGAGGAATCTATTTGCAAAGCAGGTCAAAAGCATAAAATGGGCGATGTTATGGCCGTAAGTAGCATGGGCTAATGGTGATTTTAAAGCAGTCGAGCATGGTGTGAATGGCTCTAATTCATCAGCTCTGCGACTGGGCACACGGCTCGAAACTTAATTAGTGTTGCACATTATGTGGGGCATTTTCTCCATTGTAATAAAATTAGAGAGAATGCTTGCTGTACTTTCTAACACGCCTTGCTGTAACGGGGGATGACAATAATCCGCTGTTGTCCGTGCCAACTGTCAAAAACTTTGACATCTATGGCAGACGGGGAGAAACGCAAGGGTGGGGTGTAGACGTTTTTCGACATTTAGCTCCATTATGATCCTGTGTTTTCTTCTAACATGGGTAGTGAAGAAAACAAACTCTTTAACACAGAGTAACCTTTCAAACCCCCCCCCCCCCCCCCCCCCCACCACCAATATTATGTGTGCCACTGAACATGGCATGCATTTCAAGCGAATCCCCTGAAGAAATTACAACGTGACGAATGTTTTCATGAGCAGTGGTTGAATATAAATATACCACAAACATAATAGACCACACAGATCTTAAGAGACACCAGATCCAATCAAAACAAAGCCAAATATTTAAATATGCTGCTTTGTTTATAATGATAAAAACGATCAGATGTTGACCGATGGAGGATGGCTGAAAAGATCTTTAGATGTTTTTGGTCTAGATTCATAATAACACTGGTCAGTGAAAATGTATATTGTCTCCTGCATATTTTACAGACTTTTTAACAACCCTAATTCTGCTGTTTGAGTAAAATAGACCAGACTTTCACTGATGCGTCTCTGTTTTTAAGACTTTTACTGCATTGAAACTTGATGCAATGAGTTAAATTATAATGTGCATAAAGTCATGCTTCCAAATCACACCAGACTATGCCAATAAATGACCAAGCTTTGACAATCAAACATTATGATTGTAGAAGCAAAATTACTACTATTGTCTCTTTTTCCAATCGTGTGAAAACAAAGCCCCTCATTCATTGTATCATCCATTTTATCTGTGTTGTGATGAATATTTAAAGCTTTGCATTCAGTATCATTATATCCAGCAAGAAGCCTTTTTTAAGCCAGACAATTCAATCAAAATCCTCACAATGTGCTTCACATAAAACCCTGGAGAAAATAAGAGACTTTTCCTTTCTATTTGTTTTCCGAGAGCTATCCTGAGAGTGTGACAAGAAAGGAGTCTAAAACAACCAATTAAAGCAAAATTGCCGTCACTCTAGGAAAAACATTGAGTCGAAACCCCATGGGAACTACTATAGAGCGCTGAGCACTCTTGTCCTCTCCAGCGGCACGGTCAAGATCAACCAGACGAGCACAGATAGAAAGATGGAGAAATGGCTTTTGGAAACCTTGTTTTTCTTGTCGACACAAGCACTTACATGAGAATGCAACCCTGATGTCAACTCATTCCTTTACCAATATCTCCTCCCGCCTTTGAGTAAAACGAAAGAACGCTTTCTTGACACCGGCTGAGACCGATTACCCCTATGATTACAGAATTTGCCCAATCTTAAAGTTTTCAAAAAGTCCCTGCTGTACAAAAAGCCATTGCAGTAGGGCGAATACACAATAGGATAAGAAAAATATGAGATCACTTTAATATGTCAGTTGTTTTTCCTAGACGGCAATGAGATTACATGGAAAGGTCACACTTTAGATTAGGATCCAATTCTAACTGTTAACTAACTAGCTAGCGATTAACTATGACTTTTGCTTCAATAAACTCCTAATTACTGCTTATTAATAGTCAGTAAAGTTGTTAAGATTGGGTATTGCATGGGAGGATTAAGGGATGTAGTATATGAGCATGCTGAATAGGGTATTAATATGTGCTTTATAGTAAATAATAAACCACCAATACACTAGCAATGCGCAATGTAAATAAGCAACTATTTAATAGTAAGAATTGGAAACTGTTACCAAAATTTCAGTATGAACTCATTTGTCATCACGTTTTTTCTCACAAAGAAACGCCATGAGACTCTGTTCGCATTTCTTTTATAGCTCTCTTGTCAAAAATGTCAACAATTGACGACTTTGTGTATATTTTAGGGAAACAAAGTCAACTGAGGAAGATTCTGAGCTGTGAAAGAACAAAAATATAAATGTATTCGCCCTAAAATTGTCCATAATCAGCTGAATATATCAAATCTGATTTCCATCGAAATTGGATTGCCTATATCTATAATATCAAGAAAAACGGAAAATGAAAAATAATAATGATAATAATAAAGAAAGAAACAATGGGTACTTGAGTCCATGATGGCTTAGCCTAGAAAACTAACACATTATTGATCTTTTCTTGGGTTTCTTTCTCTCCGCTGTTTGTTTAGAAAAGCCTCATCCCCACTAATAGCTGTCTCAAAGCATAATCTCCCTCCTCCCCTCCATAACCTCTTCACGGTCCTCTTTTCATGGCATCTCACACAGTTAAAGTTAGCCGCCTCGCTGCGGTGAGGCTCCGAGAGACAATTGTGTTGCTAATGTTGACACCTGCCAGAGCGAGGGGTTGTTTGTGCTTCACTGCCGCCTGATGCAGATCCTCTCTAAACTGGGATCTCTTCAGGAGATCCCTTCATTACGAGCCACCGACCACATGCTTTACTCCACAGTCGCACAGAGAAAGAAGACAAAAGTTGAAAGAAAGAGAGATACAGGTCTATCAGATTGTGGGGTTGCAAGCCTGACAACATGCATAAATGGGAGTAAAAACTTATTGGACATCAATAAACAGACTGAAATGATTTAAACCTGGAAATACACAGGGAGTTTTAGGATCTTGAGGGGGCAAAATGAACATTTAAAATTGATTCATCAAAAAAGCAAATGAGTAACATGTGACTCTGGTTTTATAGTTCTAATAAAGTACAAGATGCTCTTCGGAAACATTTCAAATATTGGCGCACTGTTACGAGTCATATGATCAATAAGTTATGACAATATATGCTTTTACATTGCTTAAGCTCATCAAAATACGTTCTGCTATTTTTAACCTTTTACTTATACAAGTTTCAACTCGTCCATTTAATGTAATGCAAGTTGAAATGACTGAAACATTCAAGTTGCTTGTACTTAATGTAAGGCTGCAACTTTTTTTACAGTGATCATCAGGTTAATAGTGTGGATTTTCACCAGCAGTCTCAGACCTTTGGAGCTCAGCTAAACGTTTAAGCATCACAAGACTAAAAAATTAACATGGACCACAATTGATCAATGCACAACAAATATAACCAACGTTTAAGACAGCTGACTTCACTCTGAGATGAACGTATAGGTAGCACAGAGAAACCTTGCCAAAGCGCTGGAAGGAAAAACAGCTCCATCTCGGTGTGTTTGAGTGGGGATTCACCCCCGGTCCCTACAGATGTACATTAATGCAGACAGCAGCACACTGAGCCCGTCTCTTCCACAAGCCCTCTTCACCAAACAGGCTGCTGTCCAGCCCCATCGTGTCAGTTTGAAGCCCCCATTCAAAAGTATTCATGCATCTGCCTTCGAGGCACAATGGCCGCTAGTTTATAAACTGTCTGCCCGCGAGCCCAAAAGCTTTAGTCCGCATTGTTTTCATACCCTTAATAAACTTTTTGAAGGAGTTCATCAACTGGCCTGAATAGCCTGTGCACTGAATCTCAAGATGGAAAATAACAGAGATCTTTTTTCTTCTGCTCTTTTCTTTCTTTCTTTCCTTTTTAGGAGCAGTTTCTCTGACAATGGAGAGAGAAGGCTGTTAGACTTCAGAGGAGTCTTAGGCCCAACACAAGAAAAAAAAGGCAGCATTCAATTAAAAGAACAAAATGCTTTCCATAAAGGGGAAGGAGACAATTGATTTTCTTCCTCCATTCAAAAGTGAGAGGATGATCCGAGCATCACTTCATATCTTATTCCAAAAGAGAAAAACACACATTCAAACGCATACAAAGTGTGAGAATGCAAACAGAGAGTAAATATGTTCACAATGCACAAAGAGCAGACTTGCAAACAGAGATCATTTCAAATAGTCATAATTTAGAATTTCATTTGGCTATAAAAATATAAAAGGGATGCATAAACCATCACCTGCTTGCTTTCATTCATGGCTGCATGCACTTTAAAAAGAAAAAATGTGTTCATTTTTCTAAGTGCTTCCTGTGCCACCCGTTAGACAGGCAGGACAAATTTCAAAGCGGCAATAAATTTCAGTATTGGCTATAAGCCATTAATCCATTCTCATACCTTTAAAATGTGTGGCAAACTTAAATGGGTGTCTTCTCTAATGAATTTCATCCTCAATTAGAACGGATCGCCAGAGTCCAAGTTGCGTCTTGCCTTTTCGCCTGTGGGAACGACTCCAAAAAAAAAATATCACAAACTTGCTAAACGAACAGGACGCACATCCATGAAATATGAAGTACAAACCTCTGACTACTCCGCCTTTCGTGCTCTGGTCGTGAGATAAACTATTACATTCAATTCACAATAAAAAAGAAGATTAATAAAATGCCTTTAAAGTAGTGTAAAATAAATATATTCTCTCACATATATACATATATATATACATATACATATATATATATACACATATATATATATATATATATATATATATATATATATATACATATATATATATATATATACATATATATATATATATATATATATATATATGTATATATATACATATATACATATATATATACATATATATATATATATATATATATATATATATACATATATATATATATATATATATATATATATATATATATATGTGTGAGAGAATATATTTATTTTACACTACTTTAAAGGCATTTTATATATATATATATATATATATATATACACAGACGCACGCACGCACGCACAAACAATAACGAACAATAATAATAGCTTAAAAATAATCATAATAGAGAGAAAATAAAATACTGAAATACATAATCGTTCGTGTCTGTGTGTGAAGGAAGGGTTCAATGAGATTTGACAAGTTCAACGCATTTGTTTCGGTCTCTGAAACCCTGGTCAAGTTTAGTCAAACAGTGTGCCGACCTCAATTTATTAAATAATAGTAATAATAATAATATTGATAATAATAATAAATTAATATATTAAACAAAATATTAATAATGAACATGATAAGATTCTACATAATTAAAAAATAATTTCATTACAATTCATTATTGCTAATTATTTTATTCTTGCTTTTTGGTTTCCTTTATTTATGATTTATATTGCTTCAATTAAACTCATTTAATTTATCTATGAGATGCGCTTTGGCTTTCGGATGAGTTCAGCGCATCACTTGTTGCTGAGATGACTTTCTCAGAGGAGATCCTGAGCTCAATAAAACTGCGCTCACTGAAGCGCGATGACCTGCCCAAAGCGAGAGAGAGGTTACCGGTCACTGCCATTTACCGCATCCCGGGATCCTCCATTGTCCCTAAAAGCCACTCTAAAAAACACCGACCAACGGGACCGAAACGCTCCATTAGTTAAATCCACACACCCGCGCTGGAAAACACTGCGTAAATGATTGCTAAGACAAATGCGTAAAATACAACGGAACAGACAGCACATATCATATTAACCATGCCATATTAACGAGCCAGACTATTAAACAATCATTGCACTATTTCATATTCTTGAAGGCATAGCTAAACAAAAAATATAATTCTATGTGGGCATATTCTTACATTATATTGCAGGCATGTCTTCTGATACACCATTTGGCATAAAACCCTCGTTTTATCACATAAATAAGATTTTTTACACATATATTGTGCTCTGATTCTGTAGCACAAAACTATTGTGTGTTCTAAAGCGCAATCCATATAATATCCATGAGCTATTGTCTACAATAGAGCTGCAATGAGAAATATTTTAGTAAATAAAACTGCCGAATCTTAATGTTTATTTTGTCACATTTGCAGGATTGCGCACTATATGTTTTGGATGCATGTTCAGACCCCTTTCTCTCTCTCTCTCTCTCACACACACACACACACACACACTTTAATGAGGCCTGTGCTCATCCGTATCGCAGCTTGTGTGTGTCAAGTGTGACCCGCCCTCGCAAATCAAATGGCTAAAACGGAAATGACAATTTACATGTCAGAATCAATTGTGTATTTAAGCTCCCATTACAAACATTAACCAGATACGAACGCAGCAAATACAATATCCATTACAACTGCTCGAACGGAGAGGGAATTACGCATAAAGACCCGAGCAGATAAACAGTTTTTATGTGTGATTCGTGTAGACCTTATTACATTTGGGGTTCAAAGCACTTAAAAAGTAGAAAAATGAAATCCTCTCTGGTTATTAGCAGGAGCAGATAATAACGTTTATGCGCGTAAAAGTCTTCCGCGCGCTCCAGAATGGCCGCACCATTACAAGACTTCTCTCAGATATACGAGAATGATATTCTCCATAACATCTGTGCAGAGATTTGCACCGTCCCAGATGGCAAACCGCATTTAATGAACAGTCAGGCAGACTTGTCAAGCACTAATATGAAGTCGCTTTGTACTCCAGTAGTCTCAAGTGTTTCTGATAAGCAAAAGACATCCACGGATCAAAGATCATAAGCTTCTCAATTTCCCTTAACTGCCTGAGCCCTCGTTCACATCATCTCTAGCCCTTTTGGTTATTTTTAAACATCTCTGCAACACATCAAAACTCACACTTTAACAAATGCACGCCCTGTCTGGAGTTCACAGGTCACGCGCGGTCTAAAAACGACATTGTTAACTGGGCTATAATCCCTGTATAGAGACCAATTACAGCGGAGTCAATAAAGGCCGCATTAAAATACCAGCCATGTCTGCAATTTGTCCATTCAACAGTAGGCTGGATCACTGGCGAGAATAATTAAGTACTGAATATTGTTACTTTCCTCATATGTAGTCGCGCCATGGAGAATGTCGGTGTTCTCAATTGTTATGTGACATTCCCAAATGCTGTCCTATCAAGCCAAAGCGTCGAGACACACAACCAGAAACAATTACTACTAAAAATAATGTATTATTAAGCAATAAGCTACATGCAATCATCATATTATTATTGAACAGGTTATACATTCTTAGTAGTACTATTAATAACATACACTATCACCAATGCTTGAATCCAAATCATGGTCAATTGCATCTGGTTCGGTAAATTTGATTGGTTCTAGGAATTAGGAGGGCCTTTATCTGGATTTGAAGTAATGAGCAATGCAATGGCGGAATGGACGCAAGCGTCGATAATCAGCAGCCGCAGTGTAATATTATTATGAGCTTATATCTGTTCTTATTAATACGCCTGTCAACGAATTATGGTTAATATCAGAGTGTAAAAAGAAAACATTAAAAATGACTAAAAATTATATTTAGTGCACGCACGCACACACACGCATATACATACACAATATACGGATGAAACCCTGGAGTCTATACACTAAAGAAAATCCCTCGCCAGTCAAATTCTAGAGCTGTGTAGAGACAGGGTGACGGGAGAGAAGAGGTTAATCCGTGTTTAATGCAGTGATGGTCCACAGTCTGATGGTTGTGTTATCTCTGCCCAACATTTGGGTCTCCTACAATTTCAGCCCAGCCAAAATAGCTGCAAGAAAGTGCAGATGGAGTCACTCTCGACGCCTGAGGAGAAAAAATATTAATAGCTAAATAACTTCCCCTTACTTTCACTTAATCTCTCTCTCTCTCTCTCTCTCTCTCTCTCTCTCTCTCTCTCTCTCTCTCTCTCTCTCTCTCTCTCTCTCTCTCTCTCTCTCTCTCTCTCTCTCTCTCTCTCTCTCTCTCTCTCTCTCTCTCTCTCTCTCTCTCTCTCTCTCTCTCTCTCTCTCTCTCTCTCTCTCTCTCTCTCTCTCTCTCTCTCTCTCTCTCCCACTCTCTCTCTCCCTCTCTCTCTCTATTCCAGATGGATTTGTTTAAAATATCTCCCTATGCTTCTCTTTCAGTGTGGCTTTAGGATCGAAAGTATCTGCTTTATTTTCATATAAATGTGAAGCAATAGAGAAAATGTCCTGCTGACGCGCATTTTCCAGAATATTCTCGTCGTGTTATATCATAGGGAAATATTGCATTTAAAATAAAAAATAATAAAATATATATTTCTATTTTCTTCCGAGTCCGTGAACACCGTGTACAATACGCATCAGACTGAGCGAGTCCACCTCGCCAACAGGTTTTTGGTGACCATTATCCCATAACAACACTCTTAAAGCCCTGCCTGAAGTCTGTTTGATTAGTCTGAAAACCTCAGGTAATCCTCAGATTTGCTGAAGTGTCCAGTGCCACTCTCACACACGGACGCGCGCGCGCGCTCCTCCAGAAGAAAAGCGCACCAGGTGAGCTGTCACACGCGGGGCTGTAACCCATTAAACACTAATTAAGTTTGGCAGGTTTGTGCTAACTCTGCTGTCGCTCATCATATTTTTTTATTTCCGTGACGAGGATGGCAGGTGCACACGATTATTATTATTGTAATGGCCACTAAACCAAATGTGGAAGTCATAGTTAAGGCTATTAAGGTTGTGCACTGCTGGTGGAGGCAGCAATATAGACAGCGTTTATGTGGTTTGTTTGCTTGTTTTAAAACGTTTATGTCGTATGTCTTTTTTTTTTTTTTTTTTTTACTAACTAGCCAACTGCGTAAATAACTAAATTTAAAAAAAGTTTTTTGATTAACTAGATTGTCCACTAATTAACTCAAGACATTATAAACACATGAAATAAATAAATAAATAAATAGGCCAAATGTATTTATGTATATTACACACGTTTTAGGAGATTTCATTAATGTAATAAAATAAATAAATACATATATAAATAAATAGGCCAAATGTATATATGTATATTACACACGTTTTAGGAGATTTCATTAATGTAATAAAATAAATAAATAAATGTTTGCATGTATTTTATATGCCAAAAACGTCAAACAAAATTAAAAATATGAGGTTTGACTTTGTTTTTAATTCAATCTACCGTGTAATCAGTGTAACAGCTTGTAAACACATGCAATTAAATAATGTACTTTGCATACCTAAAAAAGTTTACAAGAGTTCAACAATGCACACAAGAAACTGAAAATAAATAAACGCATACATACATGTTTGCACATATATTTGTAAGACGAATGAAAAAATGTGAGGTCTGACTTTTTAATTTGGTCTACTGTATAAATAAATAAATGATGTTTTGTATACCCCCCCCCCCCCCCCCCCCCCAAAAAAAAGTTGACAAGAACCCATCAATGTAGACATGAAATTAAAATATATATAAATAAATAAATAAATAAAGATGATATAAAATAAACAGAAAATCTTATGAAATTTCGCCCTGGGCAAGTCAGTGTGAGCCGTTTAGAGATGAAAGTGAAAAGAAATAAAGGGGCTCAGTTTAATCAGGGCTTAAGAGCTCTTCTACATTAGGTTTGCGCAGAAGAGCTGCTGGAGGATCAGTGTGTTTCTCACCGGTGCCTGCGAGCTGTTCACTCCTCCAGCACACACACAGACGCCCATTCAACACACGGCAGCTCTAATAAGTCTTAACATTATTAAATGTTATCCGGATGGTAAACTTAAAGAATCCCTTCAAAGAATTTAACAGTGAATTCAGTGTTTGTGCCGAAGATGAGACGCGAAAATTGACAGATTTATGCAATCATTAACCCAGAAATGACGCACTCGCAGCATTCCCAAAAAATTAGCAGCTACAACCAGTGGACAGTTAGTTTTCATGCGTTTGTTTGGTAACGAATTTTTTCATGCATTTTTTTAATAACGATTTTTTTCTTCTTGCATTTTTTTTACAAGGAAAGTTTTGCCTCGCGTAAACATGCATACACAAATATTTATGAATCTGAGCGTAAAGCCTCGGCATAATTTAGCACATGCAATTCGGAGAAAACAGAAATAATACTATAGATGTTTTATTTAGCAAATGAATTGATTTATCACTATAGTTTTATTACAATTAAAGAAACCAAGGACGCAAACGCAGAAGCTTCACTTTGTCTTAAACCAAGCGCGCGGTTCCGCGCAACTAAACCCGCACAAAAGACGCCGTTTTGCACCATGAAATGTTGAGCTTACGATTCTAAACGCTCCTTCATATTACAAAACTATCTAACAGCAGGGAGCACTGAATAATTTATCTGCCTTTCTTTTCTTACTGCCCTTTGTACAAAGTTTTCCCCTCTATTCTGGGATCTTTGAATGGGGGTCACCGGTCCAGTTACTCTTTTTGCTGCCCGGCTCCAATGCTTTCTCTCTTTTTGTATCTCAGTCTAAAGGTTACAAAGGCTTAAAAAGAGATTGTTCATAACCACGTTCAGAAAAAAGAGAGGCAAAAACGTATTGTGACCAGTTATAAATATGAAATATATTAAACAAGTAAAATGACAAAAATGACCTTTTTGAATTATAATATTATATTTCGAATTAAAATACTAGGCTATAATGTTTCATTATGGCTACATCTACGACCTAAATATAAATGCAATAGATTACATTTTTGTCAGACTATATGAAGCAAATATTTTCAACTCTCAATATTATGAAGATCAAAAAATATAACGCATAATGTGTTCATGCATAATGTTGACTATAATATAATACAATATAATATAGCGTAATTCCATATAATATATACAAAATGTTGGCAAAGCAAGTCACTCCACCTGGTCCACACGCCGCGCATAATGTAGTTGCTTAAACTCTCACCGATTCTCAAATGGGTCAAACTGTAAGTTGTCGTTTAGGGGCTCGTTAAAACGCGAGGGAAATGGAATGTGCCACACAAATTAATTTACCAGGCTAAATACCTGACGTCAGGGCTCACATAAATAATTGAGTAAGTACCGAACAGCTAGCAGCATGAATAATGAGAGCTATTTGTGCCATTTTTTTTCTTTTTTTGGTCCAAGGGGGCGCACATATTCCCCCTGGCGAGAATGAAGGACTGCAGCATCTGTCCCTTTCAAATAACTACTTAATGAAATATCAATTGCAGCAACAGCCCCAATTATAGCACCAGTCCATCACGACCTGTCAGTAAAACCGATCCACGCCTCAAAAAGCAAAGTCAGAGTTTTAAAACACAACTTTTACGCAGCACGTTTCCTCGCATCTGTTCGCACACAATGATAAATGTAAAGCCCTCTGACCTTTGTCCCCGAGAATCCCATCGATGCTGTGCTTGGTTTTCTTTTCTCCGTCTTCATCTTTTTTATCACAGTCGTCATCGTCATCTTTCTTGCCAAAACGAGCTCTCAAAACCCGACTAATGGAGCTAACTATAAAGAGAGATAATAATCACTGTAACGCCCAGTATAACAACCATAACTCTAATAATGTGAATTGAAGATCACATTTTTCAAAGCGCACTAAAATCCAAAATCCAAAATGATAGATTTAAACTAGAACCGAATATACAGAATGATGCATTTTTTTTAATGCGTGCGTAAAGTCTTCTGAATGCCAGTAAGAAAGAAATGGTGCTTACCGGAAGAGGCCTCACCTGAAGGAACCGTGCCTCTGTCACACACCCCGTCCTTCAGCAGCTTATCCCGGATTTCCCAGCTGAACATCCCTGGATTCTCGCGTTTGTATTCCTCAATTCTCTTTTCAACGTCGGGTGTTGCGACTTGCTTTAGTGTTGAGTAAGAAAGAAAGAAAATGAAATGCGGAAAGAAAGAAATGCGCATTAACTCTCCATTACGCAATGCTTGAGAAAAGCATGTGTGTGTGTGTTCGGTTGAAAGCGTTCGCTCACCCTGGGTTTACTTCCACCTATTGCTCCTGGACGGATGGAGCCGGTCTCCTGGTACCGACAGAGGATTTTGGACACGCACCCGTGTGAGACCCGCAGTTGTCTGGAGATCACGCACGGTCGGATGCCGTGATGCGCCATTTCCACTATTTTGTGTCGGATATGATTTGGCAGAGGCCTTCCGTTGATGAAAACTCCACCGAGCTGGTTCACTCGACCTTGACCCAGAGGCGTTGAGACTGCGGGAAAACATTCAGGCCCAAAAAGGGAGATTGAAAAAAAGGAAACACTATCATCATCTGTAAGATAAAGAGAGTGACACTTTACAACAACCATGTTAACTGTGCAATTTAAATATGTGATATTAATGACCTAAAAGCACATTTTTGTCAAACAGCTTGCAATTACGCATTGGCTTTGAGCAACAGACAATTATGCATAATGTGCAATGTTGTCAAAACGCAATATAATTTTTATTGTGGCTCTTTATCTCAGAGTTTTGAGGGTTAAATCTGTGAGTTCTTCGGGCTTTATCGCAAAACATCTGCATGCTGTCATTCTGATTAATCATATCATATCAGTTAATATCATTTATGCCTTGCGTAATGCCCTGTGTTTATTGGAAAATGCGAATAATGATTAACCAAAGCCTGCAGAATCATTCCTAAAAATCACATTTTGTTTCCTGAAAGAATCCCTCTATACTATCGGCCTATCGGGTGCGTTAGGAGAGGATGCGACACTTGAGGACACTAATTGCCATTCAAGAGGCACTAAAGATGTGCCACTTTAAACCTCGATTATTCCCAGTCATGCAACACAAATATTAGTGTGATGCTTTGAGCCAGTTTTATTTCCCTTCACTGCTGCGAGATACTTCTGCAAATCCCACTGATTGCAGGATTCGTGGGTTGGAAGGCTTTCGTCAAACTGCTCTTAAGCACGAATTCACTCGATCTAGGAAAGACGTTCCCATTTAATGCGCGAGCTGGAAATAATCTTGAACATATTTGACTCACGACGCTACGAAAAGTTTTTGTTCGTTAGTTATTAAAGCAATGATTTCATAATTTGAGCTGTGCTATTTTTTAAACTCGTTCGGTCATAGAAATTACTAATCAAATTGGATTCAAGTCGATAATTTCGTTCTTTTTTAACCATCACCAGCGCGTAAAAGTGTGCTTGA
Source organism: Rhodeus uyekii (assembly GCA_037043235.1). Lineage (NCBI taxonomy): Eukaryota > Metazoa > Chordata > Actinopteri > Cypriniformes > Acheilognathidae > Rhodeus > Rhodeus uyekii. The sequence goes on from JAWRVZ010000164.1 coordinate 1,511,170, forward strand.
CATACCTTATTTTAACTTTTTTTTTATGATAAAAAAACTGGCAGTATTTTACAATTGTAATTATTATTATTTTTTCAAATAATGTTTTTAATAATGAGAAGAAGAAGTTTTAGTACCTTCTAATGGGAATCCGGTTCTGGGGTAGTTCTGGCCTGGAGCTGGCCGCATCATTCGAGGAACTGTTCCTGGTAAAGTAGCCATTCCAGCTACTCCCGAACTATTGAAACTCTCACTAATAGATTAAAGAAATCAATCACACAGAAAGCTCCAGTGTTCTTTGCGCCGTGGAAACTGTAAGAGATCCAAAAGAATTTAAAAAGAAATCCAAACACACACGACGCGCGCGCGCGCACCAGTGGACAATGCCCAGTGTGCAGAAGAAAAAGTCAGATTTGTTCTTACAAGTGAATACCCAAAAACAAGAGCAGAGCAAAGCATGAAATGTGCTCTGAAGCAACTGTGAGTAAATATTAGTGAGAGGATCTGCTAGTTTTGATTACAGCTGCTGTTTAGCTGCCTGAGAGGAGTTTAAGTGGCCAACTTTGGCGCACATAGTGGGAGGAGGAAGCGCGCGTCGGGATAGGCTCTTCGCCACTCTTTTATTCGGCATGGAGAGAAAGGGTAATGCCCAAGACCTGCCGTCCAATAGGGAGGAACTTTGCAGAAAACACACACACACACACACACACACACACACACACACACACACACACACACACACACACACACACACACACACACACACACACACACACACACACACACACACACACACACACACACACACACACACACACACACACACACACACACACACACACACACACACACACACACACACACACACACACACACACACACATTACCCTCCCACTCTCTCTCTAAATCAACACAGGAAATGTTACAATGAGTTTTCATTCATCTCTCATTTGAACTGAAACGTCAGTTTAATGCGTTGGACTCTTTCTGTACTAGGGAGACAAACACACACACACACACACACACAAATAAATAAATAAATAAATAAATATATAATCATTATATATATATATAATATCATATTAAACATGTGTATATATAAAACATGTGTATATATGTGTAATAACAAAAATAATAATAATGATTATATATATATATATATATATATAATCATTATTATTATTTTTGTAATTACACATATATACACATGTTTTATATATACACATGTTTAATATGATATTATATATATATATATATATATATATATATATATATATATATATATATAATCATTATTATTATTTTTGTTATTATATGAAAAAGCTATTCCAGAAATATGAAAACAAAATAAAATTATTGCATCGTTGTGGGAAAATCTGTCTGATCCTAATTTCTTTTTGCTGAATTATGTGCATTTACACATACATGTGGGAAAACGATTTTTACTCTTATGTATATATTATAACTTGATATTTTTATTAGTTTGGAATCATGTTCATTATCATTATTAAATAAAAGAAAATGATGTTCAGTACGCAGGAGAAATAAAGAGAAACACAACACATACCGGTATGTCCATCGGTTTGCAGTGTTGTATCATGAAGAATCTGATTCTAATGCTTTTTTGTGTAAATAAATAGCAGAAGGAAGAAGAGTGCATCGAAAAATTTAGCAGGTCATAATGATGATGAAGAACTGATGAAGATAAAGAGACTTGGCCTAAAACATTTGACATTCCATAGTTAACAGCACATCTGATATACAAAAAAATAAAGTTGTTTTTAACTGTAAAACCTTATGACAAGAATAACGTTTACCTGGATAGAGATGTTGAGTTGATTATATGGTAAGCATTAATTTTCATGGGTTCCTCATGCCAGGGTTTTTGTTTATTGGTACTTGGAAACGCCAGTGCAGATGCTTTCTGAATAACTAACGTATTCAATATTGTGACTCTTGCTGAAACTTAATTTTAAGAGTGTAAGTCGCTTCAGCTGTTATCCCGAGAGCTCTGGGAGTCCTAATGGCACATATGATGAAAATCCTCCAGATTCTTTAGGTTGAATGGCCGCGCGCGTGTTCAGCTCTGTGGGACCGCCGCGCGCTGAGATTGTGTGGAAATTGCCGTGGCGAACACTCCTGGTGGAAAGCAATTTCACAAATAATTTTTACAACAATTAGGGAGTGTGGCGGGGTGAAATGGCGATTTCACATGCAGATGTTCCGGTAGGGAAGGACCTGGTGCCCAGCAGCGGAGCTCGAACCCTCAGAGTCCGGGGCTGGAGAGCTGCGCGAGCGCGCGGTCATATCGATGGTGATCAATAACAATAAAACTGAACTTTAGGATTCAGCCAGAAAAAGATCAAATTCACACGACTGCACACTAGTCTTTCTCTCTCCCTGCATCACTGTGTCACAACATTATTCGACTCTCATTTAAGGAAAGATGATAATAAAATAATGATTATTGAGTTGTGTGTGTATGTACTCAAAGTTGTTAAAGCCATCTTTGTATTCCAGTGTAATTACACATTTAAGAGAAAATAATAATATAGATAAGAGATAATAAGAGATCTTAATTAATAAGAGATAGTAATTAACTACATGTAGGGTTAAGGTTAGGAATGGTGGTTGGTTTATGGTTTGTTGCATATAATTATGCATCATTTATTGCTATTAGCAAAGTGACTATATATGATAACAAGGACACTGTGAAATAAAGTGTTACACTGTTGTGCAGATCTTTAGTTCGTTCTGCAAACCAGTTAAGAAAAGATAAACAGGTAAAATAAATAAATAAATAAATAAAAAGCACAGATTTCTTTCCAGAGACACTCAAAAGTGAAGTCATGGATAACGCTATGAAAACATGAAACTTCAAAGTTAATATCCGGTTGAGTTGAGCGTGGATAATTTATAGGTTACCTTTGAGTCGATTATTTATAGAGAATTTATGTCTGTGTTTTTTTTATTTAAACATATTTGTCCAACAACCCTGAATATTGTCTAAAATTGTTCGATTAAAAGTGCGTAAAAAGGTTTTTGTCAATCTAGATTTGTTTAAAAAAAACAGCGCTATCTAAAGAGTGTATAAACTGGTTTAAAATCACTAGCAACACATGAATATAAATGAAAGTGGAAACAGCATTGTAAACAAGTCCAAATGAAACAATGAATCACATCTCATTACTATCGCACGGAGAGCATCGCCACTAGAACTACCCAAATAAAGCCTAAAGAATATCGATGTTTTTTGTGCATTAATTGCTTAATTATTCAAACCAGGAAATAAAGTTAAAACACCTGCACATTATTCTTACAGCTCTTAATATTGGATTGAAAAGGGATTCACTCCATGTGTAAGTGAATGTGTGTCCACTAGCAGGCGATATAGGTTAACTATGTCACATAAGATTGGTTTTACTTTCTTTCATGCGATGGAAACATTTCATAAGAGCAAGAAATGAAGCATGATGCTACTGGTTTAACTGGTGCATCAGACGTTCTTAGACGTCAAGAGTCTTTCTTAAAGGCAAAAGCAGTGGGGATGCGTCCCTCTTTTTAATTTAATGTCTTCTTCTTCCACTTGCATCCTCAAGCCCTGAAATGAAACCAGAACAAACTCAATATTATGGCTCTAGCTTAACATGACTTTACTTTGGGTGTAAACCGTTTTGTGGTCATTTTCTCAATAGCTGGAATCTTTGGTCTTTGGTAAAGTTGGGTAATCCGTTGTGTGTGTATAGTCACTGGACAGGCTCCAGACTTTGCTGGCAGGTTTGAGAAACGCTGGGGAACCAGGTACACAAACCGCTGGCTAGTAGGCCTCTCTCCCTCTCTCCTTCACGCTGTCCACACTCCCCACAGACTCTTGTTAACGTGCTAAGGCATGCTCACATCTGCTGAGAATTATCACAATGTGTTATTGCTTCCCAAGCAGAATTATTTTATCAGATGAAGAGAGTGAAAGTGTGTTGAGTTGTGTGTGAATCGAGCGGCTGCTTGTTTGACTTCCCAGTTGCTCTCACTATGAAAAATGACATGTGACATGCACATGGAAATATCAGCATCTTACAGAGATAACTGTATCAAAAAACTCTAATGAAACTCAACTTTTGATAGCTACCCTACTCCGATGTCTCAAGCTATTTCTACGGGTTATACTTTGAATTTAAACTGTAAATTATTTGCAGATAGTATCAATGTTGACTTAAGTGAAAAAAATAAAAAATAAACTCAAAAGGTATATTAACATAGAAGTTTGGTCTTGTAAAGAAAACAATAAGCAGTTTATTACAATTCAAAAAATGAAAGTATGAAAAAGTTATGTATGTTTAAATGTATCTGTTTTATTTTTTGTTTTATAAAGTGTATATTTTACAAAATAATTTTTACTATAAAATCAAAGCCATATGTCTAACCAAGTTTGAAGTTTATATCACAAACATTTAATATTGTTTCGGCACTGTACCAAAAACATTCACCGGGTGATCACCCAGAAACAAATGAATACATTTCTGTCCAAATATCTGGACATAAACATATATGGACCTTTCCAATGATATGTGTCAAGATTTGAAAAGGTTTTGATTATAAAGTAGTTCAAGTAAATTATGTAATATGAAACCTGACTCCGCCCACTAGAATTTAGAGCACTGTTTCCATGGTAACACAACATCCAATTTCAAAACTTTCCAGTCCATAAGCTTTCAAATGATCACTAAGCTAGGTGATGCGAAAAAAAGCAATAAAAAAAAAAAACAAGGCTGGTAAACACATATGTTCTCTATAGTATAAATGTAATCTGGACACTCGTGATATTGTCACTGTCATGTGACTGACCACTATCACTTCACAGCTTTCATAAATCATAAATCTTCTCCCGTGGCCTCATGGGATAGTAAAGTGTCCACCAGATTCTTTCCAGAAGGTTATACGGATACTTTTTACTCACTCTTTCACGAGTACATGTGAATTTGGACACACTCTTGTCACGTTTTCGTAGGGAAGTATGCGGTATTTCAGATGCAGCCATGGTCTCTTGAGAAGTTCCTTCTTTCAATGTAACTCTATCAGATATTTTTTTAACCAATGCATGTTTTCATCCGCTCACTTCTTGGAGAAAGATGAAAACAACACCAAAAAAAGTCAAGCCATTTACGTTTCAACATCCATTAGCGTCAGATCTCATGTTCACGTCGTTTTGGAGTTTCACTTTTCCCAAGTGCGGTATTGAAAAGTAGATGTTGCAATTCCTAAGCAAACAGAGTTTTTATGGAAGATGGTATACACTTACATGCCTGGAAGCACATGCAGCTCGCCGGAGACTCCCCCCTCTGACAGGCTTTAGAGGAGGCGCAGTAGGAGGCCTGCTGGATTGCAGAGATGGATTGGAGTCGAGGAGAAGAGCTCCTCGTGTTTGAGGGGACTCCTTAAGGAACACAGGAATGTGGGGGCCGATCAAGGCGAGCTGCAGACGTCTTAGACACTTATTGGTAAACAGCAGTTGAAAAGATTGTCCTCTGCATTGCCAAAATGCCTTATCATCTAAAAGCAGACGTGTCACCTGTCTTTGTCATTTAAATACAAAGATATTTCAAACGAATCTCGCTTTAATATGTATAAATCTAAATGAAATGTCTGGATGCTTCTTTAGACCACGATTACAGTGAGCAGTGAAAAAGTACCACATATTTTGCTATAAGTGATTGTAGAAATTCCCCTGCAGAATCCAATATAGCTTTAAAAAGTCAAGAAGGCAATGCCCTGTGCTAATAATCCTCAAAATGTGCAACGACATGAAGCACAGATATTGACCTATTGGCCCACGGCAACATTAAACTCCATCAAAAGCAACTTTCATTACCAGAAGTGCCCGACAGAAGAACAATTTTGCTTTGTCTGGTTCTTTTTTTAGTTATATAATTCATCAGGTTATTTTTTAAATAATATTTACACTGACTAAAATGACCTGAGATCAACCCAAGTGCATGTTTCTATTATAACACGCTCATGAATATTTTAATTACATTTTATCTTGCAAATGAAGTGCTAATTATGAATTCTGTCAAACTCATATTCCAGTGCCAGGAAGGAAACTAACAATATGGAAAGCACAAAATATTTGGTTGAGTTTCATTCATTCATTAACCATTTCAGTCGCATCCGACTCTTGGTGATTCTATGGGAGAAACTGTCCATGAATTTTCTTGACAATGATTTTTCCGGGATAGGTCGCCAGGTCTTTCCTGGCTTGGGACACACACAGACACACACCTATGGACAATTTAGCTTCTCCAATTATGTTTTTGGATTGTGCGGGAAAGTCGTAGTTCCACACATGGACTAACGCTGGTATTTAGGGTTACAAAAATATATTGCAGCGGGCAAATCCTCTGTAAAGGAGTCATTGCTCTGCCCATAACACCATGGAAATGAAACTGATATCAAGATCTATTGACCCAAATTAAGATCCTGCTGTGTTCCTGATTACCCCTTTTGACATCCTTGTGGTGGGATAAAATTGCAATTTTCTTAAAAATGAACCCATTCTGTCAGATAAGAACACTGTTGTGTCAGATATATGAAAATCTAAGATTTAAAATCTAACTTACAAATCTAAATCAAGTCTTATTGTTTCTAAATAAGAAATGTTATAGTATAAAATGAGTAAGACAATTAAGTTAGAAAAGAAAAGGAGGTTATTTCTAGGTTATTTCAACAACAAAAAGCGTATTTGTGACATTACAAAGAAGAATATGAGCATGTTCACAAGCAGAATCAGACTTTTGAATCCACATCCATATGCACTTAAAGTTTGCTAAAGGTGGTTTTTGCATGGATGTCTTTGAAGAAACACACTGTCAAAAAAGTCATAATGACAACTTATGTTTTTAATTTGCTTTAACTCATCAGAATAAATTAGGCCATGTTAAATAAATAAAAAAATAAGCTATACGAGATTCAACACATTTTTAATCTCAGTCTAATGTAATTTCATTTGAAATGACTTATGTTGAGTGTACTTTAAGGCAGTGCGCAGTTTTTTAATGCTGCATTTTGGTTCCCAAAAAAACTTTCCTTTTTTCTTTATGTGAAGAACATTTGACCAAATTAAGGCACCTTTTGTGGAATGGAAAGTTTCCATGGATGTTAAAGGTTCATCAATGGCGATAAAGAACCTTTATTTTTAAGTTGTAGATCTTTTCAGCTTTTAATCATGGTAGTTTATTTGTCATTCAAATGTGAAGAATGCCTCAGATGTTGCACTCCATTCACGAGATTTATGCATGTTTTTGAAGAATATGACCTTGGTTTTCTACAAAACTGTCTTTGTGATCTCAGGGAAACTTCAGACGAGCAGACAGGCTATAGGGCCGTATCCTCTTGCGTCCTGCAAACTGAAGTCTGACCTCTTGCACTTGTGCTCTCAAACAGGGTCGGGACGCTCCAGAGTGTGATCAGGTCGTGACCCAGCAGGGAGGTCACAGTGAGTTAAGTATCCTTCTTAAATGTAGGGGTGAGAGCTCTTATCTTTAATGAAGTGTGACTATCCTGGGCTGCCACTGTCTGGCCTGACCGCCCTCTCAGCTAAAGGAACGCGATGAAGAGGAGCGGAGAGATCATCCAATATGTCCAACTCAAAAAAAAAAAAAGAGAAGCTTTTACATCCATAAAACCCTTTAAAGTCAAGTCAATAGGAATGATTTGTTTCCATCATCCTCCAGGACAAATCTACATATATAAGGCCACTCAATCATGATCGTGATCTCTGGAATCGTCCGCTTTTATTTTATTTTATTTTCCAAAATTGTAACATTTACGGAAGTCACATTCACATGTAAATTGCTTGATGAAGGCCGTTTACTAAAGTCTATATTTACATTTATTCATTTAGCAGATGCTTTTTTCCAAAGCGACTTACAGAAAATACAGAAAGCGATTCATCCTGAATATGCAAAAGTACACAAGAGTGTTACAGTACAAAGTTTCAAAAATTACACATACTAGAAGTATGAGAGAAGAGAGGACTTTTTTTTTATATGTTAAGATGACGTGTGCATGTGAGTAATGTTAGGCGTTCATGAAAAGGTGAGTTTTTAGCAGGTTATATATAATTCAATTATATAACTGTGTATTATATTCAAAAAAGGTGATTTATATTCAAATAAATGTAAGATTGCAACAAGAAACAAAAATTAACCTAGATTATAGAATTGGATAAAACCAATATTTGACTCTAATGTGCAATAAACGTAAATGATTTGCCAGTGGTTTGTTAAATAAACTTGCTATGCTATAAATATCGGTTTGGTCAATTCCAATGCTTGGTTTACATGCATAGATGCATATTTATGCATTTATTTATCAGAAAGCAACTTGCATTGCATTCAAGAAACACATTGATATTCTAATCACGTCTTGCTTTCCCTGGGAGTCGAACCCATGACCTTGGTGTTGCAAGCACAGGAAAGCTGACATATTTTATCTTTACTTACCCAATAAAGAGTTAGTGTGAAAAATATCGTTTGCACCCTCTGATACCGAAGTGTAGACCCTGCAAATCTAAAAAGGTTACAAACATTAATGCATAAGCTTATGTTTTGCTCTCAAATGAAAGAGTCATGAGACTCTTACAAACCTTAATAACATGTGATAAACACACCGACATGTCTCAATCAGTTAAGACATCCCTCTTTTCACCAGAATGAAGGAAACTCTCTGTTAGCCCGTGATGAAAGTGGCAGGATCCATTTTGCATGCAGTCCGAATTAGTTTCAGCGAATCCGTCCACAAGCCCATGACAGATAAAACAGATCATTTGATCCATGACACGTGAAGCCAAACTCTCTTCACCCTGTAAGATAACAAATCACATGCTCACACACTTAAAACAGTCAGATCTGTGAAACAGACTGAATGCAGGTATATTATCAGTATACTAACAGTTAATCAGTGTAATAACAGTTCCCTTAAGTGAATATTCTTGCTCCAGGTTTGAATTCAAGCAAAGGGTCCAAAGAAGGGCTTTTAAAAAAAATAAAGAAATTCAAATTCTATGCTGTCTCTTTCCTTTAATCTCTCCCTTTTCTAGCTTATGCCACTCTAAGCAATGTCAGAAATGTTGTATTTTGAGCACTTTTTTTATTTACCTCTTCACAATGAATCGTCTGCAAAATGAATAAATGCAAAATAAGTGTTAGATACTATCAAGCTATGGAGCATGTCGTTCCATCGGTGACAACTTGCCCCGGCAGCTGGTATCTTGTCACAGCACAATCTTGCATGGGATCTATTTTAAATTGTTAGAACACAATTTTGACATTGAAAGCAATTTATGAAACAGCAAAAATCAAAAAGATTGCATAAAAATTTAAAATCCATTGTTTTGGATAAAATTTTGTAAACAATCAATTGTATAAAATTACAAGAAAAACGTGTGACAACTTGCCCCAACCTGATCTTGTCAGTTCAGTCATTTGTTCAATATCTATCTATATTTGAGATATATATCTATATTTGATATATATATATATATATATATATATATATATATATATATATATATATATATATATATATATATGTACTGTATATATACTATACAGTACATTGATATAATGTAGTTTCACTCTATTCATTTATTTAACTAACATTAACTATAAAGTGATAATGATGATACTGTAACCTAAAACTAGTTTTGAAGAGGGTGTTTGAATCCAACAGATAAAACCACTTCTAATTTGTGCATTTAGATGCTTGAGTCTAAATCGCATAGTTACCAAACTATAATCCATAACCAGCTTCTGTCTCCACCACACCATAATGTTAGAAAAGCATATTAAAACCATTAGGGTGAAATGGTGCCATACAAGTCGTCAATCATCTTCCGTTTGGATTGTATTAGTGATAGGCATAATAAATTAGGTGGATTTGGTTATTTTCTATTCATTCTGTGGGGTTTCCGCACATAAATATAAATTAAATTGACCTTTGGTACAGAAATAGAACAAAACTAAACTAAAACTGAAGATCTAAAAGACATTTATTTATACAATATCAGCCGATTTATGATTTACGTACAGTTTCCATGTTTCACTAGCGAATGACTGTTTATGATTATCATCTCAGCCAAATAATTAACTCGTAATTACAAAACATCTAAATGATTTGACTCTGGCTCAAGCTCTTATACCCTTGTTATATACAGGGAACATCCAAATCTTGTTGTTTTAAAAAGACTCTGTCCTTAAATGAGGACTTCTCTTTTTTCTGGTGTGTTATCTAAGCATCCAAACAAGCCCGAAAGAACAGTCACGGATGATTCCGGCCTTAAAAGCTTGTCTTATGGTCCACAGGAGCATGAGATCTTCACAAGAGCATCAGCCACAAGTGAAAAGAATGGGAGTTTTCAGCTCAACTTTCTCGGTTGATCCACCATAAAAGATGCATTTGGTTTGCCCTGCATCTGTTCATTTCACTGTTTATTCATTTAAATACTTACTTCAACTTTTATGGGCAAGTTTAATGATGATCAACTATACAAAACAAGTGATATGGCAGTTTTCATCATAAAAGACAAACTTGGAGCTGATGCTTTTAATGCTGGTCTAAGTTGCTGTGATGTATTATTTGTTTGACAGCCAGAAAATGGTGAAAATAATACACCTCTGAATAATTTAACTAATTGTTAATTGGTGTGTTCAATCAGCAAGACAGATCTTCATAGAACAAAACCGCCATCTAGTGTCCGAACTTTCACATTACATCTAGGAATGTGAATATTAATGACGCTACGCTGCGGTTTCGTTACGTTCCTAGAACGTAATGACGTAAGGTACTTAATATTCATAAGCAAAGGCTTCGCCATATTAGGATTGAGAAACAGTTCCGGTTCGGTGGAAAAAACATGTCTGCGCCCTTGCTAAAGTCATGTTTTTGACTGTCTTTATATAGTATGTGTGTTCGAGCGCTACCACAAACATCTTACGCTTATATTTCATAATATTATAGACGTTTCTGCATGCAGTGATCGGATTTATAAGGTATGTGGGGTTTTTACGCGAAAAAAGGTTCTTATAACGCATGCTCTCATAAAGAATGCAATGCAAGACCTTATTTAAATGGCAACTTGGTAATATGGTATTACAAAATGCGTTGTAAATATGTTCCATTTACTTACTATCTTTTGTTGTCAACAGAACCTGTCAATCATGGTCCATTTATGTAAGTATTCATAATGTTCTGTAATTCTTAAGTAAAACGTATTTGGGATGTTTCACTAATTTCTATTTAACATAACACACACGAGTTTCAACTTAACATCTGAAGTTCAGACTCCATATTCTAAAAATTGTGTCAAATAAAAAGGACACCTAAAATGTTTTACTGCTTCAGAATTAAATGAATATTTCACCCAAAAGTCAATTATTCACCCTCTTGTCGTTCCAAACCGTAAGACTTTTGTTCATCTTTTCAGAACACAAATAAATCTTTTTGATTTCTGTCCCTCCATACACAACTACCAGTTTTATACTTCAAAATGTTCACAAAAAGATTGTAAAACTGATGCATGTGAACTGAGTGGTTTAGTCCAAATTTTCTGAAGAGACTCGATTGCTTTTATATGATGAACAGATTGATTTTAGGCTTTTATTCACAGATAAACATTGATCAGTGAACATAAACAGAAGTTCAACCGAACCTGCTTGATGTGCAAGAACAAAACTCATTGGTTCTTGAAGCTCAAACGTGATGCGTAACACGAGAATGAACCTCATTGGTTCTTGTTGAAGCTCAAACGTGACGTGTAACACGAGAATGAACCTCATTGGTTCTTGAAGCTCAAACGTGACGCGTAACATGAGAATGAACCTCATTGGTTCTTGAAGCTCAAACGTGACGCGTAACACGAGAATGAACCTCATTGGTTCTTGAAGCTCAAACGTGACGCGTAACACGAGAATGAACCTCATTGGTTCTTGCTGAAGCTCAAACGTGACGCGTAACACGAGAATGAACCTCATTGGTTCTTGTTGAAGCTCAAACGTGACGCGTAACACGAGAATGAACCTCATTGGTTCTTGAAGCTCAAACGTGATGCGTAACACGAGAATGAACCTCATTGGTTCTTGAAGCTCAAACGTGATGCGTAACACGAGAATGAACCTCATTGGTTCTTGAAGCTCAAACGTGATGCGTAACACGAGAATGAACCTCATTGGTTCTTGTTGAAGCTCAAACGTGACGCGTAACACGAGAATGAACCTCATTGGTTCTTGAAGCTCAAACGTGACGCGTCACACGAGAATGAACCTCATTGGTTCTTGTTGAAGCTCAAACGTGACGCGTAACACGAGAATGAACCTCATTGGTTCTTGTTGAAGCTCAAACCTGATGCGTAACACGAGAATGAACCTCATTGGTTCTTGTTGAAGCTCAAACCTGATGCGTAACACGAGAATGAACCTCATTGGTTCTTGTTGAAGCTCAAACCTGATGCGTAACACGAGAATGAACCTCATTGGTTCTTGAAGCTCAAGCGTGTGGGAATAAATTAATGACAGAATTTTCATTTTTGGGTGAACTATCACTTTAAAGCCTCATGTTTGTAACAAAAAACACTGCCACAGTATGTTAATGCATTATATCTTTGTCTTAGCATCTTTCCTGCTCAAGAAATATCATGGTGGGCATGTGGTCATCAGGTTGGCATTAGGAGGTGCCACTAACAGACCTTTCTACCGCATTGTGGCTGCTTATAATAAACGGGCGAGAGACAGTAAATACATCGAGCAGTTGGGCTCATATGACCCTCTCCCAAACATTTACAATGAAAAACTTGTCGCTTTCAATTATGAAAGAATCAAGTACTGGATTGGATGTGGTGCCCATACGACTCCACCTGTGGCCAAACTTCTCGGTAAGCACCAAACAAGATTGGGAATTATTACTCATTTCATTTAAAACAATGCTTCGTGATCACCTGTTAACCACATACCTTCCTTTCACTCATTCACACTGATCCTTTTTTCCTCCACAAAGGATTGGCTGGATTTTTCCCACTGCATCCAATGACAATAACCGAAGCAGAGCGGAGACGGAAAGCTGCCTCGACCGAAGACGTTAAAACCGACAGTCAAGACAACATGCAGTAAAACCAAAAGAGGCACTAGAAATGCTAAATAAAGTGTTAATGATTTCTTTGCATATCAGTAGTGATATCTTGCACTGATCTGTTGTTTTCCTGTTTATATTTTAATGATTTTGACAATAGCACAGGGTTAAACTCCATACAAGATTTACATTGCCTTGTTGCCCAATAAAACGAGAAATCAGTTTGGAAGATAAAAGATACTGAAAGTGAATCTGATCTGTAATCATTAAACCGTATTAAGCTTTCTGTCGTCACTGGGATCCCATGATCAGCTAACAAAAGAAATAAGTGAATGATCTGGCCTGGGGAACTTAAATCAAAAGTCGAAAAGAACATTCTTGTTTCATTTCCAAGTCAACTGATCTGATCCTATAAATGTCTGCACACAATTGTGCAACTCCTTTATTGCAAGCAGTGAACTGATGCATTTAACTGTATCCACCCATATCCTGATATTAAATATTTTTTATAATGTCAGAGTGCCCAAATTCTTTCTGAGGTCAGCTTATAAGATACAAGAGTAATAAATGTGCACTATACGCCCAGCAAATGCATTGTTTTTAAACAAGTCACCTGCAATACCTCGTCTGCTCATTCGCTTGTTGAACTATTAGTGAAAATGATTGATTCTATTCGCTCTGTAATTGCTGCTGCAAAACTTTTAAATGACATTCCAATGACTTTACTGACTGTTCTCCAAATATGTAATTTAGAAGAACAAACAGTTGAAACTATGATGTTTCAGAAATGAACGTAGTGAATCTGATTGTATGTGACAGATAAGATGCAATACCATTTGAATAACTTTTTTTTTTATCTTAAGAGGGTTGTAAAACTTTTGTGTGACATAATTCAATTTACCAATGGTGTGACTGAAGGTTTTATGGACGGCTGTATATTCTGGATTGACAGCATGGGTAGAGCAGCTGAATAATGTTTTATAGCATCTTAAATATAATAGTTAAGTTATAAAAAAGGCTTGTATTTCACATGCTCAGCTCATGCTGGCAAGCCAGAATACATAGACATGTTAGGTGGTTGAATCAGAATATTCCCTTTAGAAATTCACAATATTTGCTTTTTTTATTTAGGCATAAGATGGAAGGTTCATATATGAAATCTATCAAGAAAAAGATTCTTGATTGGACAAGTGTTGGTGTTGTTAACAACCTAAAATTAGTTTTCTTTATTGAAATAAACTAGAGTAAAATAAAATGATAGTATTATATTATATGGAAATCTTAAACTAAATTTTTTTATAATTTATAATATTTGATTAAAAACAATGAAAAAAAAATTGCTATATTGCAATATAAAAGATATTGCTTGCCCACTAACTGAAGTACTAAAAGCATCTAAAACAGACATGAGTATAGATAAATAAAAATTTATTTAAAAAAATAAAAGCACATCACTAAAACAAAAATATAATATATAATGAAAACAAATTAAAATAAATTCTATGAAAGTATATAATTTAATTCTATGAAAGTATTTAATTAATTATTGGTACGCAGTGACGAGAATTACCTATTACCTATTTCTCAATGTTGTTAAAAACCAAAAATTTGTTTTATTTATTGAAATAAAACTGGAATAAAATAAAATAATGATATTATTATATTAGATGGAAATGTTAAACTAAAAAAATAAAAACAATCTTTGATTAAAAACAAATGGGAAAAAAAGATTGCTTGGCCACTAACCGAAGTACTAAAGTCATCTACAACAGATATGAATATAGATAAATAGCATTGTATGTAAAAGTTTTTAAAATAAATAACAAAAGCACTAAAACTTGAACTAAAATGAAAATATAATATATAATGAAAAAAAAAATCATAAATTCTATGAAAGTATATAATTAATTAAATAAAACACTGGTATGCGGTGACGAAAACGTCTATTACTCAATACAAAATAAACAGAGGTTGGTCTTCAAAAATCAAGAAACATTAACATCAGTTCACACCCTAAAATTGACCACGTATTTCCACATGGAATGAGGAAACATGAATTAGATTTATTTTAACTTTCCATTGATGTCAGCTATATTCAATGATTATACAAAATGTTACTTATTGCTGCAGTTTAAAATTTAAAAACGTATTGCTGCATATAAAAATTCTTTATATGACCATTGAAATTCTAAAGCTGCAGATAAAATGAAGACAAAAAAAACAAACATGGTTTTGTCTGGGAATTATTGGAAAATAAGCAAAGCTTGACTTTGAAATGTCAAATTAAAAGTAATAAATAATAGTGTGTCAAACCATTTGTATATACAATCATAAACTGCAGGTATGAGAAAATGTCTAGAAAATGTTTTTTTTTAAATTGTCACCAAAGGAACTGGATGAATATTTGAATTGTTCGTTTGTTGGAATGAACTCTGTTGGAATCATTTTCCTGTTATCATTGAAACAGCTTTAAAGCAATATTGTATTGTGTGAAGCGCTATTTAAACGAAGGGGATTTGACTTGACAAAAAAAAGGATACTACCTTTAAAGTGAAAATACACTTTCTACAAACCCTTATGAATTGAAATCAGCAATTCAGAAACAAAAATAAGCGCCAGTCTAGTTCTTCCACGCTAGACCAAATCTTTCTTCCCACCTTTTGGCTTGCTTAACTGGGAAAAAACTTAATATTCTGGAATATTATTGAATGCAATGATGCTAAACTGAGCTTTTTCCAGAGCCTTTTTATACGTGACTTGAACTCACTCCACAATTAATGATCTTTACACCGCTATAAAACCAAACTGAATCAACAACAATGATTTGATCTCATCTGATAAATAACTGTTTATTGTTGTCTTTTTAGAGATGCTATATAACTGGATTCTGCTTGCATCAATCAGTCATTCTTTTACCATTCACCACAGTAAAGCTACTTTGAAACAATCAGGCTACATTTCGATCAACTTAGCACACTATTCTTTTGTAAAACGCAGAATAAAGCACTATTTAAATAAAGGTGACTTGACTTCAATTATTTCTGCACGGGTGCATTGTTATGCTGTTTCCCTTCTCCAAACTTCCCAAACTGTGTTGTGGTATCAAGAGCAACGCCTGTTATGGCTGGCCTTCGTTAGACTGGAAACCAGTTAATCAGATTTGGCCAGGTTGGGAGAACATCTTAAACCAGCTAAGACCAACCATCCATCTAAAACTGTTTTTGTCGTTCTTGAAAATGACTGAGAATACAGAACACTTTAGTCCATTGTTTGAGCTCACGTGTGTATCATGTGCTGTCGTGTGTACCCATTGTATATGCTTGATGTTTCCTAGGAAATGCTCTTTGGCTTTATGGCAAAGGATATTCACTATGACTCCAAAACGTTTTTAGATAGCGCATAGGTGTGGCTGTCATGACCATAGGTCAAACATATATACACCCAGTCATTGTTTTCATGTGGTTGCCATATGAAATTGATTAAAACAAAAGTGAATGGCGCTAAATATAGAATGACACAAGGAAGAAAGAGCCAACTCTACAAACATCAAGTCTTATATTTCATACAGAACTGAAAGACATTAATGATATTTAAAATCACATTGGTGATTGAGGAGAGGTGTTGCTGATTTATGATTGCTCTTTTTGGCAGTTGATAAAAGAGGTGGGTAAAATCTGAGATAATTTAGACAATGTAAGAACTGTAACTTAAAACTATAACTACACTTCATCTTGTCATATATCTGTTTTAGCAGTTTCTCTTGTCTTTTAGTACCCATAAAAGGGAACGAGTAAAAGTGAGAACAAAATACAACATTTACACAAATGATCAAGAGAAAGTTTCGTTTTTCCTCTCTTGGATTTATTGCATTGGGGCACACTGAGAGTTTCCTGGTAAGGGCTTAGCAGGTGAAGGTCATGTGGCTTTTCGGCAATTACAAAAGCACATGCTCTCCCAATCAGTATGGTTTGCAGAAGGCGTGAACTTACCTTTTTTAACATGAATGTGCTCATACCTGATAACATTTATTGCTTGCAGAGAACACGCACACATCATCTCCATCACGCTGATCTTGAACATTAACAGAGGACACTGATGGCAGGAGTATTTGGCACATGAATTGTGATGGCAAAAGAAAAACTCAAAGAGGACATTTTATAAATATTTATTCAGTGTAAACAAATAATATCAACATGTATTTTTGGAAAAAATCTGTTGCCTTAATCCTGCTGTTGTGTTTCACCATAATGAGCCTTGGAGTAACTACAGGTAAGTTTCAAAAGCATCTCTCCCTCTCTCTCTCTCTCTCTCGCTTATGTTTTATTAAATTTAACTACCGGTATATTAATTAAAACCAAAATGTTGTCATTGTAGTGAGAAAAAAAAGCGCTGATATATACTTGATTCTGCCTTGGTACAACTTTTTTTAAATGATAATTGTGACCGTTTATCTCACAATTTAGACTTTTTTTCCCTTGCTATTGTAATTGTATATCTTCCAATTCTATTTTTCTCATGAATCTAACTTTTTCCCCCGCAAATGTGAGTTTATATCTCACAATTCAGATTTATTTTCTCAGAATGGTGAGGTATAAACTCCCAATTGCAAGTTATGAAGTCCAATTCTGAGATAAAAGAGATGTTATTTTATTAGAATCGTGTGTTAAATAATTAGACGGGTGAGATATAAACTTGCTATTCTGAGAAAAAAAGTCACGCAAATGGGAATTTATATCAAAGGTTTCTGCCTTTATACGCAGCAATTCTGACTTTAAGGCCTGGTATCACAGACTAGGCTTAGATTAAGCCAGGATTAGGATATTTAACTAGCTTTTCTAAACGTGCTTTAGAGAAAAAACATTACAAAACAATGGCATGGACATATTTTAAGATAGCTCTATTTTAAGACAGCTCAAACATGCATTTTAGTTTGGTACTTGCCTGTGAAATCGGGTGTTAAACTTGCAATTCCAACTTTATATCACATAATTCTGTTTTTATAACTTCCAACTGCAAGAAACAAAACATCTGAATTGTGGGATAAAACGTTGGAATTAGCCTTTCCTAGCCTTAGCCTTTAATTGAATTGTAATTGAAACAATTACCTTGTGAATTGTATTATGCAATATAATTATCACAAATAAAGGTTGTATGAGTAGTAGTTCACAATAAATTTCTCCCATGTCTCCAAATTAAAGCTGTAAAAAATGATTTGATTAATAACTCATGTTTTTACATTACATTAATGCAAACTAAGTTTAAATAAACTTTATGCAAGATAATAAACTTTATAAGTTATGCAAGATTCAACACATTTCTAAATCAGTTTAATCTGATTTAAAAATTCAAAGCAACAACTTCAACAGTGTACAAATCATGCACTGTAATAAAAGTATCTTTGACAGGAATGCAGTGATAAAATGTCACCTTTTCTCATTTATTGAAAAAATATACGGGGTTCAAAACGGACCCTAGAGGGCCAGTTTCACTTAAACAAACTTGCCTGGACGTTTCTAGTGACTCTGAAAACCTTGATTAGCTACTTTAGATTTGTTTAATTAGAGTTGAAGTTAAACTCTGCGGGAAGTTTACAAGAGGGTTAAGATACCCTTGGTCTGAATATTTCAAATTTTGTCAAATATTCAATATTATTTCAACATTTCAAATTGGCTGTAATTTGTGTATGTATAATGTATAATTTAATCTAGTTGAATGCATTTAAATTCGTACACAAATTATATGTAAATTATATGTCTTTAATATACTTTTTGACAAAGCTCTATAATATGAGGGGCCGTACAAGCCATATTTCATTGGTACTGGCAATCTCACAACTTTACGTTCTTCTTTCAAATACATATATTTCTACTCACACACACGCACACATACACATATATATATATATATATATATATATATATATATATATATATATATATATATATATATATATGTGTGTGTATTTGAGTTGTTTTAGACTGAGGGCTGTGTTCGTTATAGAATACGGAAAACATTAAAGAAAATGTATGAATGTGTACATTAAAACATGAGAAAACAGTCAGAGCATGTGACAGGAGAATGTAAACGTGTGATGTTGCCCAAATTGAATATGGCTTGTGTGGACCGTCAACTTAAAATGTGAATTTTGTGTACATACACGTAGTAATGTTGATCAAATGCAATCAACATGTTGATCATACTAAACTATCCACATCAGGTACCACAGAAAGTACATCAGAATTGACTTCTACAACAGACGTTCCTTCAACAAGTGCGGTAAAAACAACAACCCAGCAGACATCTACCGCTGAATCTACACCATCCTCAACGACAGAAAGTACATCAGAATTGACTTCTACAACAGACGTTCCTTCAACGAGTGCGGTACAAACAACAACCCAGCAGACATCTACCGCTGAATCTACACCATCCTCAATGACAGAAAGGACATCAGAATTGACTTCTACAATAGACGTTCCTTCAACGAGTGCGGTACAAACAACAACCCAGCAGACATCTACCGCTGAATCTACACCGTCCTCAACGACAGAAAGGACATCAGAATTGACTTCTACAACAGACGTTCCTTCAACGAGTGCGGTACAAACAACAACCCAGCAGACATCTACCGCTGAATCTACACCATCCTCAACGACAGAAAGTACATCAGAATTGACTTCTACAACAGACGTTCCTTCAACGAGTGCGGTACAAACAACAACCCAGCAGACATCTACCGCTGAATCTACACCATCCTCAACGACAGAAAGTACATCAGAATTGACTTCTACAACAGACGTTCCTTCAACGAGTGCGGTAAAAACAACAACCCAGCAGACATCTACCGCTGAATCTACACCGTCCTCAACGACAGAAAGTACATCAGAATTGACTTCTACAACAGACGTTCCTTCAACGAGTGCGGTACAAACAACAACCCAGCAGACATCTACAGCTGAATCTACACCGTCCTCAACGACAGAAAGTACATCCGAATTGACTTCTACAACAGACGTTCCTTCAACGAGTGCGGTACAAACAACAACCCAGCAGACATCTACCGCTGAATCTACACCGTCCTCAACGACAGAAAGGACATCCGAATTGACTTCTACAACAGACGTTCCTTCAACGAGTGCGGTACAAACAACAACCCAGCAGACATCTACCGCTGAATCTACACCGTCCTCAACGACAGAAAGGACATCAGAATTGACTTCTACAACAGACGTTCCTTCAACGAGTGCGGTACAAACAACAACCCAGCAGACATCTACCGCTGAATCTACACCATCCTCAACGACAGAAAGTACATCCGAATTGACTTCTACAACAGACGTTCCTTCAACGAGTGTGGTACAAACAACAACCCATCAGACATCTACCGCTGAATCTACACTATCCCCAACGACAGAAAGTACATCAGAATTGACTTCTACAACAGACGTTCCTTCAACGAGTGCGGTACAAACAACAACCCAGCAGACATCTACCGCTGAATCTACACCGTCCTCAACGACAGAAAGTACATCAGAATTGACTTCTACAACAGACGTTCCTTCAACGAGTGCGGTACAAACAACAACCCAGCAGACATCTACCGCTGAATCTACACCGTCCTCAACGACAGAAAGTACATCAGAATTGACTTCTACAACAGACGTTCCTTCAACGAGTGCGGTACAAACAACAACCCAGCAGACATCTACCGCTGAATCTACACCGTCCTCAACGACAGAAAGTACATCAGAATTGACTTCTACAACAGACGTTCCTTCAACGAGTGCGGTAAAAACAACAACCCAGCAGACATCTACCGCTGAATCTACACCGTCCTCAACGACAGAAAGGACATCAGAATTGACTTCTACAACAGACGTTCCTTCAACGAGTGCGGTACAAACAACAACCCAGCAGACATCTACCGCTGAATCTACACCATCCTCAACGACAGAAAGTACATCAGAATTGACTTCTACAACAGACGTTCCTTCAACGAGTGCGGTACAAACAACAACCCAGCAGACATCTACCGCTGAATCTACACCATCCTCAACGACAGAAAGGACATCAGAATTGACTTCTACAACAGACGTTCCTTCAACGAGTGCGGTACAAACAACAACCCAGCAGACATCTACCGCTGAATCTACACCGTCCTCAACGACAGAAAGTACATCAGAATTGACTTCCACAACAGACGTTCCTTCAACGAGTGCAGTACAAACAACAACCCAGCAGACATCTACCACTGAATCTACACCGTCCTCAACGACAGAAAGTACATCAGAATTGACTTCTACAACAGACGTTCCTTCAACGAGTGCGGTACAAACAACAACCCAGCAGACATCTACCGCTGAATCTACACCATCCTCAACGACAGAAAGTACATCCGAATTGACTTCTACAACAGACGTTCCTTCAACGAGTGCGGTACAAACAACAACCCAGCAGACATCTACCACTGAATCTACACCGTCCTCAACGACAGAAAGGACATCAGAATTGACTTCTACAACAGACGTTCCTTCAACGAGTGCGGTACAAACAACAACCCAGCAGACATCTACCGCTGAATCTACACCGTCCTCAACGACAGAAAGGACATCAGAATTGACTTCTACAACAGACGTTCCTTCAACGAGTGCGGTACAAACAACAACCCAGCAGACATCTACCGCTGAATCTACACCATCCTCAACGACAGAAAGTACATCAGAATTGACTTCTACAACAGACGTTCCTTCAACGAGTGCGGTACAAACAACAACCCAGCAGACATCTACCGCTGAATCTACACCGTCCTCAACGACAGAAAGGACATCAGAATTGACTTCTACAACAGACGTTCCTTCAACGAGTGCGGTACAAACAACAACCCGGCAGACATCTACCGCTGAATCTACACCGTCCTCAACGACAGAAAGGACATCAGAATTGACTTCTACAACAGACGTTCCTTCAACGAGTGCGGTACAAACAACAACCCGGCAGACATCTACCGCTGAATCTACACCGTCCTCAACGACAGAAAGGACATCAGAATTGACTTCTACAACAGACGTTCCTTCAACGAGTGCGGTACAAACAACAACCCAGCAGACATCTACCGCTGAATCTACACCGTCCTCAAAGACAGAAAGGACATCAGAATTGACTTCTACAACAGACGTTCCTTCAACGAGTGCGGTACAAACAACAACCCAGCAGACATCTACCGCTGAATCTACACCGTCCACAACGACAGAAAGTACATCAGAATTGACTTCTACAACAGACGTTCCTTCAACGAGTGCGGTACAAACAACAACCCAGCAGACATCTACCGCTGCATCTACACCGTCCTCAACGGCAGAAAGTACATCAGAATTGACTTCTACAACAGACGTTCCTTCAACGAGTGCGGTACAAACAACAACCCAGCAGACATCTACCGCTGAATCTACACCATCATCAACGACAGAAAGTACATCAGAATTGACTTCTACAACAGACGTTCCTTCAACGAGTGCGGTACAAACAACAACCCAGCAGACATCTACCGCTGAATCTACACCGTCCTCAACGACAGAAAGTACATCAGAATTGACTTCTACAACAGACGTTCCTTCAACGAGTGCGGTACAAACAACAACCCAGCAGACATCTACCGCTGAATCTACACCGTCCTCAACGACAGAAAGTACATCAGAATTGACTTCTACAACAGACGTTCCTTCAACGAGTGCGGTACAAACAACAACCCAGCAGACATCTACCGCTGAATCTACACCATCCTCAACGACAGAAAGTACATCCGAATTGACTTCTACAACAGACGTTCCTTCAACGAGTGCGGTACAAACAACAACCCAGCAGACATCTACCGCTGAATCTACACCGTCCTCAACGACAGAAAGTACATCCGAATTGACTTCTACAACAGACGTTCCTTCAACGAGTGCGGTACAAACAACAACCCAGCAGACATCTACCGCTGAATCTACACCGTCCTCAACGACAGAAAGTACATCAGAATTGACTTCTACAACAGACGTTCCTTCAACGAGTGCGGTACAAACAACAACCCAGCAGACATCTACCGCTGAATCTACACCGTCCACAACGACAGAAAGTACATCAGAATTGACTTCTACAACAGACGTTCCTTCAACGAGTGCGGTACAAACAACAACCCAGCAGACATCTACCGCTGAATCTACACCGTCCTCAACGACAGAAAGGACATCAGAATTTACTTCTACAACAGACGTTCCTTCAACGAGTGCGGTACAAACAACAACCCAGCAGACATCTACCGCTGAATCTACACCGTCCACAACGACAGAAAGTACATCAGAATTGACTTCTACAACAGACGTTCCTTCAACGAGTGCGGTACAAACAACAACCCAGCAGACATCTACCGCTGAATCTACACCGTCCTCAACGACAGAAAGGACATCAGAATTGACTTCTACAACAGACGTTCCTTCAACGAGTGCGGTACAAACAACAACCCAGCAGACATCTACCGCTGAATCTACACCGTCCACAACGACAGAAAGTACATCCGAATTGACTTCTACAACAGACGTTCCTTCAACGAGTGCGGTACAAACAACAACCCAGCAGACATCTACCGCTGAATCTACACCGTCCTCAACGACAGAAAGTACATCCGAATTGACTTCTACAACAGACGTTCCTTCAACGAGTGCGGTACAAACAACAACCCAGCAGACATCTACCGCTGAATCTACACCGTCCTCAACGACAGAAAGTACATCAGAATTGACTTCTACAACAGACGTTCCTTCAACGAGTGCGGTACAAACAATAACCCAGCAGACATCTACCGCTGAATCTACACCGTCCTCAACGACAGAAAGTACATCCGAATTGACTTCTACAACAGACGTTCCTTCAACGAGTGCGGTACAAACAACAACCCAGCAGACATTTACCGCTGAATCTACACCGTCCTCAACGACAGAAAGGACATCAGAATTGACTTCTACAACAGACGTTCCTTCAACGAGTGCGGTACAAACAACAACCCAGCAGACATCTACCGCTGAATCTACACCGTCCACAACGACAGAAAGTACATCAGAATTGACTTCTACAACAGACGTTCCTTCAACGAGTGCGGTAAAAACAACAACCCAGCAGACATCTACCGCTGAATCTACACCGTCCTCAACAACAGAAAGTACATCAGAATTGACTTCTACAACAGACGTTCCTTCAACGAGTGCGGTACAAACAACAACCCAGCAGACATCTACAGCTGAATCTACACCGTCCTCAACGACAGAAAGTACATCCGAATTGACTTCTACAACAGACGTTCCTTCAACGAGTGCGGTACAAACAACAACCCAGCAGACATCTACCGCTGAATCTACACCGTCCTCAACGACAGAAAGGACATCAGAATTGACTTCTACAACAGACGTTCCTTCAACGAGTGCGGTACAAACAACAACCCAGCAGACATCTACCGCTGAATCTACACCGTCCTCAACGACAGAAAGGACATCAGAATTGACTTCTACAACAGA